>PVLA01010637.1:0-61336 GCA_004027455.1 Hydrochoerus hydrochaeris
GGACATTCTAGAAAGAGAAAAAAAAAATACCAGGATTTTAGGAACAGTGGCAGAAAGGCCTCAATGAGTGGGGCAGGCAGTAGAATGAAGGAGAAAACTAGACAAACAAAGGCAGAAAATTAGCATAGCTAAAATGAGGCAGAGAAGGATAACTAGAATCTCTAACATAGATGGCCTTGATACACTATATTGTTAATAGTGCACCAGGATTTAAAACCCACATTACTCACAACACTCTGCTTAGATGTATTATATTCTGTTCCAGTCATTCTACCTGTACTAGATTTGAAGGCATAGACAGTTATCCTGAGAATAACAGGATATAGTACAGTAATCATCCTTAATTTCCTATTAACTTAATCTAAAGCTCTGTAAAACCTACACTGTTTTACCATGACTGATCGTAATCGAATCTGGTCTGTTGGATCACTGTTCTGCATTGATAGATTTTATTCAAAGCTGTTATGATTGATAGTATCAAGTCTGAGGGTATAGGCAACTGCACTGAAGATGACAAGATTCACTAGAATATCCACTCTAGTTTGATTATTACCTGCATTTGAAGTTTTATACTGTCTACAATGTTTTATTTTTACTAAAAATATTATGTACTGCTATATTCAATTACACTGCTATATTCAATTATGGCTGATGATATAGACAATTCTATTGAAGATAATAAGAGACAACAGAGTAACCATTGTAGATCACCTTGTACAGTGGTTTTATACAACTTTTTGGCTTCATGTTTTTATAGGAATTTGTTTTGTTTTGTCTTGCTATGTTTTGTTTTTCCCTATAATACAGAAAGGATAGAAATACATGTAGAGACTCGTGCATGTGTAGCTGTTTAAAGTCTCACAGTTTGAATATCTACTTTGTAGCTTAAACAACTGTTTAAGTTAATTTTGTAACTTAAACAACTGTTTCTAAGAGGACAATATGTAATTTATCAACTAGTGATTTCTTATTGTTTCTTTTTCTTGAAATTCTGTGTTATCTCTACCATTTACATGATTTTGTCTCTCTTTAAATATAAAAAAAGAAAAAAAGAGAGAACTACAGGCCAAGCTCCCTAATGAACATAGATGCAGAAATTCTTAATAAAATATTGGAAAACAGGATGCAGCAAATCATCAAGAAGATTATACACTGTGACCATTTGGGATTCATCCCTGGCATGCAGGGATGGTTCAACAGAAGTAAATCAATAGATATAATCCACCATATCAATAGAGCCAAAAGTAAGAATCACATGATCATTTTACAAATATAGAAAAAGCTTTTGAAAAGATCTAACACCCATTCATAATAAGAATCTTACAGAGAATTGGAATATATGGTCTCTACCTCAATATGATAAAGGCCATCTATGACAAACCAAGAGCCTGCATCATATTAAATGGCCAAAAACTGAAAGTCTTTACCTTGAAATAAGGCACAAGACAAAGCTGTCCCTTATTACTGCTCCTATTCAACATACTACTGGAAATACTAGCCAGAGCAATTAGACAAGAGAGAGAAGTAAAAGGAGTAAAGATAGGAAAAGAGGAAGTTAAACTATCGTTATTTGCATATGACATGATACTCTACATAGAGGACACCCAAAACTCCATCAAAAGACTCCTAGATACAATAAGTAAATTCAGCACTGTAGCTGGATACAAAGTCAATATTCAAAAATCAATAGCATTCCTCTACACTAACAACAAAATCACCAAGAGAGAAATAAGAGAAGCCACATGCTTCACACTACCATCCAAAAAAATTCAATACTGAAGAATCTAACAAAAGAAACAAAAGAGCTTTTCAGGGAAAATTATAATACCCTGAAAAAGAAATCGAAGAGGACCTCAGAAAATGGAAAGACATCCCTTGTTGATGGATACAAAGAATAAATATTGTAAAAAAATGGCCATTTTCCCAAAATTTTTATACAAATTCAATGCAATCTCAATGAAAATACCACTAACATACCTCATAGATCTAGAGAAATCACTCCTAAAATTCAGCTGGAACCAGAAGAGACCTAGAATAGCAATGGCAATTCTAAGCAGCAAAGGCAAGGAAGGAGGCATCACAATCCCTGACTTGAAGTTAGACTACAAAGCTATTGTAATAAAATCAACATGGTACTGGAATAAAAACAGACCTGAAGATCAATGGAATAGACTAGAAGATACAACTACGAACATACTCAACCACCTTATCTTTGATAAAGGGACCAAGCATGTTCACTGGAAGAACAATAGTCTTTTTAATAAATGGTGCTGGAAAAATTGGCTCTCCATATGCCAAAAAGTAAAACTAGACCCATGCCTGTCACCATGTACTAAACTAAAATCTAAATGGATCAAAGATCTAAATATTAAAACAAGAACACTAAATCTGGTGGAAGACAAAGCAAGTAAACATCTTGAAGACATAGGGGTAGGTAGAGAATTCATGAACAAGAACCAAACTACATGGGAAATACTTCCCAGAATCAATAATTGGGATCACATCTTATTAAAGAGTTTCTCCATGTCCAAAGAAATCTCCAGCAGAGTGAAAAGAAAACCCACAAACAGGGAAAAAAATCTTAGCGAACTGTCCCTCAGACAAAGAACTTCTGTCTAGAACTTATAAAGAATTTAAAAAATCAAACCTCCAAAATTCAAAAACCCAATACAAAAATGGTCATCCAAGATGAACACATGGTTCTCAGATGAAGAAATATGAGTGGCAAATAAATACATGAAAAAATGTTCATCATCATTAGTCATTAGAGTAATGCAAATTAAAACCACACTAAGATTCCATCTCACTCTGGAAAGTATGGCCAGGATCAACAAAATTACCAACAACAAACGCTGGAGAAGCTGTGGGGAAAAAGGAACTCTTCTGCACTGTTGGTGGGATGTAGACTGATTCAAACACTGTGGAGGTCAGTTTGAAGATTCCTCAAAAAGCTGGGATTGGAAGTCCCATTTGTCTCAGCTATTCCAATCCTAGGCGTATTCCCAGAAGAACTGAAAACATCATACCACAGTGATATATGTGCACTCATGTTTATAGCAGCATGATTTGTAATAGCCAGATCTTGAAAACAACTTAAGTGCCCATCAAATGAGGAATGGATAAAAGAATTATGGTACTTTTATACAATGGAATACTACTCAGCTATAAAGAGAGATCACATTGAGATATTTATAAATAAATTGTTGCAACTTGAGAGCATAGTGATAAGCAAAATAAATCAAACTCACATGTATAAATACCATATAGCCTCCCTAGTGTAAGAAATGCTAAGAGTACATAAGATTCTATGGTAATCATTGTTCCTCAGTATATTGGTTTGAAGTCTTATAATATTTTCATTTATTGGTTGGAAAGGTTTTATTCTGTTTTGTTTGATCTTATTATGTGTGATGGTATGAACAGTTACTTTGAAAAAAACAGTACAGTATGGCAGCCATTGCTGATTTAACATCATCTTGCTTTCAAGTCCTAACATGCTTCTTCTATTACCATTGATTCTTTCATGTTGTGTTTTATTGTATTTTAATATGTATAATATAAACAAGTTTTTACAGAAAATGAGATATTACAGTAGCCATTGTTCATTTTCTGTTATTTCATTCAGAATGCCTTATAATACTTTCATTCTCTTGAATGGTTTTATTCTATTTTCTTACATTTGATACTATTGTGTGTGAAGCCATGCTCAACTATTTCAAAGAAAGTGACATTATGGTAGCTACTGTTGATATCCAATTGTCTTGTTGTGAAGTGCTATGTTGCTTGCATTGTTCTGTTCTGATCTGCTTTATATTTATGTTTGATTTTTATGAGTGTGAAGTTATGATAAACTATTTTGAAGAAAAATGACATTATGGTAGCTACTTTATGATATGCATAATATTTACATTTGATATTAATGTGTGTGAAGGTATGCACAAATATTTTGAAGAAAAATGACTTTATGGTAGCTACTTTATGATATGCTCTATATTTACATTTAATATTAATGTGTGTGAAAGCATGCTCAACTATTTTGAAGATAAGAGACATGGTAGCTACTGTTGACATATGGTTGTCTGGTCGTGAAGTGCTGTGTTGCTTGCATTGTTTTGTTCTGATTTGCTTTGTTCTTTTATTCTTTTATTCTATTTAAAATTAAAAATTAAAAAAATTCTCTGTGCATTGTAAATTATTGAATTGCAATTACATGGTCAACTTGTTCTTTCATGTGATCTCTGTTGGTTTAAGAGAAGAATATTGTTTCTGCATTGCTTAGAGTTTTGTGCCATTAGTCAGTTTTTACAGAGTAACAATCTGAGATGAGAAAGGGACACTTCAAAATCCAAGTGGTTGAAACCAAGTTTTTTGCAGATTTATAGTAATTGTGAGAGTGAACTGTGCCACATTTGAGTGGAGATGAGAGATGCATCAAATCTCACCTCATTAGAATGTAGGCTAAAGAACTTTAAGAAAGTTTATCCTAGTGACTATGGAGTAATATTAACCACCCAGAGATTGAGAAATTGATTTGCCATTTTTAATATAGCTGGCCTGCCAAGGGGACAATAGATAAGGGGATAAATGGAAGGGTATATTGGTTAGTAACTGGAGATGAGGATAGCAGCTAGTACATCCAGAACAATTTCCCTACATTGACTAATGACCAAATGTGGTTTAAACTCAGCCTGCGTGCCTTCAACCCTGTCACATCATATTGTAAAACTCTTGTGGCAAAACTCTTGTGGCTTAAGCTGTGCCCAACATAAGATACAAAGGGGAATTATTTCTGTCATTAGCAGCAGGGTTTAAAGAAAAACAATAGGGGATCTAAGAAAACTAATCCTTTAAAGAGTCACCAGAGGAGTTATGAGTAACCCTCCATAGTATCATTATCCACCTCTGTTGAGGCCCACCTCTGGGGAATCAGGATCAGAAAGCAGTGAGTCTCTATTATCTCTCAAAAGAGGAAGCCAGACCCTCTCCCTGGAGAGAAAATGAAGAAAATCCCAATGATCAGGTAAAAGATAAATTCAGCCATCTTTGGGCCATAAAAGCGCCTAACAGATGCTGCTCTGAGAAACCAGGACACCTATTTATTATAATGTAGAGGGTCAAATCCAAGTCAGGCAATGAACCATGACTTATCAGTCTTTTTCATTCACTGAGCTCACCTAGAAACATTATACCCTCTCCTATAAGGAGAAACCACCGTCTTTCATAGATCTAATGCAACCCACCTTCAAAATACACAATTCATATTAAGTAGACTGCAAACAGCATCTATTCATTCTATTCAATACAGCAGAGAACCAGAATGATGACACAGGCAGCTCTCTGTTGGTTAAAGGACTATGCCCCCATAGTAGTGATGAATGTCCAAGTATATACTCAAAGCCAGTTTCCAAGACTGGATTAGTAAGAATGGATAGTCTAATAAAATATCAAGGAGTCCTCTTGGAAGGTTTGAAGGCAGGAAACAAGAAAACTATAAATATGAGAAATTTTTGAGAGATGTTCCAAAAAACATATGAAAGTTCAGTAATTTCCATGAAAGACTTTGTGAGACATTTCAGCTCTACACTCTGTTTAAGATGGAAGCAGCTTAAAATTAATGTGTTGCAAATGCAGCTTTAGCAGGACAAGCCCATGGGGCTTCCGGTCAAAATTACAGAAGCTAAAGGGCTTTGCTGACATTAAAGCTACTCATCTTTTAGAAGCAGCCACTAAAATATATGTTAATTGTGATCAAGAAGCTAAGTGGGAGGCTGACTGAAAGAATAAAATAAAGGAAGATCTAGCAGCAGCACACACGGGAAAAAAGACAGAGGTCACCAAGGGATGGGGCAAGGGAGAAAACAGAAAGAACTTCCAACTGATTAGGGACCCAGGAACTGACAAAAGCTAGCTTAAAATCAATATACATTGTGCAAAAATATAGGACTTGTAAGGATGAATGTGCATAAAAGAAAGAAAAATATAGTAGAGACAATAAGTCAAGAGACCTTGTCACCAGGGGATACTTGTGCAGAGAACAGGAAAAAAAAACTAGATCAAATGGGCAGGAACTGAAAGCTATGAGGATTTTACCACACCTGGCTCCATATCCCTAGGTCCCATGGAAACCATGGTCACAGTGAAAATAGGGGTCAATTGATGGATTTTATGATGGACAGCAGAGGAGCTAGGTAGTGAAATAACCAATTGGGCTACTATGTAAGAAAGATGTGACTATTGTGTGAGCCACTAGATTTCCAGAAAAGAAGCCATTTTGAGGGGTTAAAAGATGTGTCCTAGGAGGATGAGAAGTCCAACGTGACTTTCTATATTTCTAAACAGTCCAGTCCCTTTGTTTGGAAGACAGTGGCTCTAAAATTTACAAGCCTAAATTACCTTGGTCCAAAAGGAGATGTAACTAAATCTGTCCAAACCAAAACCTATGATGTTAACCTTTACAATTCCACAAGAACAAGAATAGAGATTGTATTCAAACGAGTCACAAAAGCCATAATAGGTGAGCTATTTGAGATGGCACATAAGATTCCTGGGGTGTGAACTGATAACTCCTCATGGATAGCTACAAATCAAGCACTGGTTAAAGTGTAATGAAAGCCAGGGACAATTCTAGTTAGAGTTCACCAATACTCCTTCCTCTGGGAAGGCTTATCAGGCATTTAAGGACATTTGAAATAGCTCTTAGATCATGGAATCTCAACTAAATGCCAGTCTTCCTGGAACACCCCATTTTTGCTATAAACCTGGGACATGGCAATGTACACCAGTGCAGGATTTGCATGCTGTAAATCAAGACATTGAGGCTATTTGCCTAGTGGTGCCAAAACCATACACGCTGATAGGAATCATACCAGGAAGTGCTGCCTGGTTTACCTGCTTAGACAAAAGATTGCTTTTTTGTATATGGGCTTTGTATCAGAAGATCCCATCACAGGCATAAAGAAACAACCAAGACTAGTCTTTCCCAAAGTTTCAACAACTTTCCTAGAATCTTTTGAGAGGTTCTAACTACTGATCTTAATACTTTTATCATGCCAGGGGATGACTGCACCTTGCATCAATATATAGGTGACATTCTTTTGACAGTCATAACCTGAAAGAACTATTATGGAACTAAAGACCTACCACATTTACTCTGGAGAGCAGGATATAAGATATTGAGGAAAAAAGGCACAGATTTTCAGACAGTTGATCACATATATAGGTTTCATAGTGACACAGGGGGAACCTCAGCTAGGCATAGAATGGAAACAAGTTTTTTATGCTCTCCCAACACTATCTAATGCCAAGTAACACGGTTCCCGGTGGAAGTGGGATTTTGCCCCATCTCGATCCCAAAACTATCATTATTGGGTGCACCCATTTATGAAGCCACAGAGAAGGGAAAAAGGAGCCCTTCCTCTGGGAAGCTGACCAAAAGCAGTCATTTAAAAAGATCAAATAAGGCTTGACTTCAGCCTCAGCATTAGGACTGACAGATATAACTAAGCTCTTCCCCCTATATGGCATGAATAAAAAAGAATGGCCAAAAGAGTCCTAATCAAGGTCATGAGATATTGGCATTGTTCAGTGCCATACTTATGGAGCAGAGGGGACACTATTGGCTCTCCAATCCTAAAATGACTCAGTATCAGCCTTTTATGGGAAAATTCTTGCATAATTCTAAAAACAGTAAAAACTCTTAATCCATCCAGTTTGCTTCCAATCAAACCAGGTGTTCCCATTCATGATTGTGTAGAAGCAGTGGATGAGGTATTCTCAAACTGTGGAGATCTCACAGATTGCTTTATAGGAGATAAAGATGTTGAATGCTTCACATATGGAAGTAGTTTTGTGTTGGAAGTGAACCTAATGGTCAGGGTATCCAGTTGTGACATTGGATTCTGTTGTAGAGACCCAGTCTTTGCCTACTGAAACCCTGCCCAAAGGACTGAACTAATAGCCCTGACATGATCACTCTTGCTAGGACAAAGCGGCTACTATGTATACTGATTTCAAGGATTCTTTTGCCATGCTACATGTTCATGGAGCTATATACAAGGAGATCCCAATCTACACTTCAATTGAAAAGACATGATTTGACATGGAGCTTGGGGCTTATACCAAGGGAGGATGGTGGAGATTCTCTGATAGGATATTGGATGGTGGAGATTCTCTGATAGGATACTGGTTATCCCTGAAATAATGACCTCTCTAGGTTTGTGAGGCAATTCCATCAAGGATCTCACATGGGAGAGATGTTACTAAGTTGTATTTTCTATGTGCCATGACTTAGAGCCATCACTCAGGCTGTTTGGACAGAGAAGGCATTAGAAGTGGTGAAGGTGTGGTTAAAGGGTGCTGCCCCTAACTTTGGGAGAAGACAATGGTCTGGCATTCATGGTTCAGATAATTTAGGATCTCATGTGAATGTTAAAATGGAAATTTCACAGAGCCTACCAGCCTCAGAGCTCTGAAAATGTAGCATATGAACTAAATATGCTAAAATAATTGCTGGAAAATTATTGTCAAGTAACGTACTTGAGATGGAATCAAGTCCTGCCCATGGCCCTATTCCATGTCTGGAGCATTCCAGTAAACAAATGGGGCATTCTCCTTATGAAATCTTGTTCAGATGGCTACCCCCAATTATTATTCAAATTGAAGGTGATCTTCAAGAACTAGAAGAATTGACTCAGTGACACAAGCAGGCTTTCAAAATAGCCATGCAAGTTATCTGCAGCTGCATATGAGAGAATTCCTGTAAGTTTAGCAGACCCAATTAACCCCTTTAAACTGAGAGTCTCTAGTTGGGTCCAAATATGGAATTCTATTGCCCTAGGTCCCACATGGGATGGGATCCACATTGTAATCTTATCTATATACACTGTTTATTAAAGTTGCAGGAGGTATGCTTAGGACTACCACTGCCAGCTGAGGCCAGTAGCCCAAGACATGTGGACCGGCCAATAGAATCCAGAACACCCAAACCAACTGATTCTGCAGAGACCAAGTTGTTACCAGTGACAACAGCTCTGCTGCAGTCACATGTGAAGCTGACTTATCTATGCATTGCAGAAACTTGAGGATAGATAGCTCTGCTGTGGTCACTCTGGAGGCTGAGAAGTCAACATATAGCAGAAGCTTGAGGATCATCATGGTGTTACAACAACCACATAAGTCTCTTTTCCTTTCTGATATAATTCTCTTTTTGCTTCAGTCTAAGGGAAAGTCCTTGGAGGAATGCTGTTATTTCATTTTCATCATGTGATTGGGAAACATTACATGAAGGACTCTGCTATATCATATCATTATGAGTATACAGGGATGCACAGGGGATCTTGCTTTCACAATCAGATAACCTACTCAGCATGAGACCTAGGGGATAACAAACACTACGTCTATTATGACTCCAACTCTCTCTACCCCACCTTCAAAACCTGGTTTGAAGTCTATGCTGGAGAAAAAGAGAGTGGTAAAAGTCACCTTTTAGACAGAACTAAGGTCCCTCAAAACCATACAAGAGGGTAAGTGGGGATACTGCACCCCCACCTATATGCTCAACCACATCATAAGGTTACAAATGGTACTTTAGCTCATCAGCAATGGTACTGCAAAAGTCTGAAATGCAAATGAGGCTTGTTTTGCCATGGTCTAGCAAAAAATGAGAAATGTAATTCAACCTAAGTAGATTGGCCTTAGGCTACCTCCTTGCCCAGGAGGGTGGGGTATATGGGAAGTTCAGTCTAACCAAATGTCTGAAAATTGATAAAACAATGCTAAGGTAACTGAAGACATCACTGTCAGAATCTGAAAAACTATGTAATATCCCAGTCCAAAAGTGGCAAGGATGATCTCCAGACACTTTGTGGGAAGTCTGGCTCTCAACCAATAGGGATGGTCCTTAGGAGTCTTTCTCATCTTCCCTGTCTCCTACCAGTACTTGTTAAAAACATCAAAATAGCTATAGAAACTCTAGTATAAAGGTACACCATAGCCCAGCTGATGTCCCTTATTAGATACCAGTATTAGTATTTGCCTGATGGAGAACTGCCCCTCTGGGAGAGAATGGAAGATATTGAATGATACTCTCACTTATAAAGACCATCAAAGTGAAGAATAAAGCAGAACTCAGAAACTTAGCTTTTCTCTCCCTTTTTAAATTTTTTCAAGCTACAGGTTAGTGGCTCCTCAGGCAATCCCTCCATCAAGAACACAGGCTTACTTTTTCTCTCCATGGTGCAGTGATTTGCTCACTGATAAGGAAGGCACTTTAAGCATTTCTATCATGTGTATCTCCTATCCTAGAGGTGCAATACTGTGTACGAACAACAGTAAAGCTAACAAATGGGGCTATAAACAAGTTCACAACATCCTAACATCCTGAGATGTATAGAATGTCTTTTCTTTTCAAGACTAGGATAAAGATAGCTGCTAGGATGACTAATTGGCTTTGTTTTACTTCTGTATCTGTACTTGCTTGGTGTCATAAATTGTATAAAAGGGTCCCAGCCTTGTTTTGAGAATTTCTAGTGACTGGATAATGCAATCCTTTCATACTTCCTGCTTCCTCCAATTTCTAGGAAATTCCATAACAGTTTCTGTCCAAAATCTGCAGCCTTAGAATCCAGCAAGTTTTGGGTTTCCTCTGCTTAGCTTTACAGTATGTAGGTTTTGTGATTGTCCCCAAATTCCTATCCCCCTTTGTCTTTGCATCACAGGCTTTGGCAATCCTCAAGCCTGAGGTATGTTCTTGTTCACTTTGGGTGATGGGCAAATCAATCAGATCACAAGTCTCTCTGTTGGATATAGTCATCAGTACAGGAATTCAAGTAAGTTTGTGTATGTATTACCAAAACATTCAGATTGTCCTGTGTAAAAGTCATAGGTGCTGAGCCTGGCTTCTCATCATGAGTGTGGAGAAGCTTTTCCTTTTAGACTTGATTTTAAACTTCTTAGATGGTCTTTGACTAGACCACATCCTCTCATGAAACTTTCATCCAGCCACTGCGACATGACAACACTGGAAGCCCTGAAGTTTGGTTTTCAATAAACTGCCACATTCCATAAGTGACTTGAGATAAAAACTTCTGCAATATGGGGGTGAATGGGGGTTAATTGAGCTGGCTTTTTCAGTTCCACTCTGCTATGAAGGAGTCATTTTGAGTGAAATCTCATACTGCTTTTTAAGTACTGTTTATGTACCAGGAATAAACTCATGTTTTCTGTTTTGGCACTGTACTACTGAGCAACATCCTCAGCCTCCCATGGTTTTTATAGTTTACAGTGGTCATGGGCTTTTCGTGACACTAGTACGCTATTACAATCTATTGTTTCTCAATAGAGATGTCAAACTGTCTGGACATACCTTTTCTCCTGAGCACTGGGCTTATTCATTTGTACTTCTTACAGTCTTGTGGCCAAATTAACATTACATAATATTAAAAACAACATTTTATTTTCTATTTATCAATTGATGAGTACCTGGATTATTTCCAGATTTGGCTGTATGAGCGTTAGTATAAATGTCTATTTTTTAGTTTTGAGCGATATGCATCAAAATAGTCATCTTAATTTGCATTTCCCTGATGATAAATGATCTTGAGCATATTTTAATATTTGAAATATGCAAGTCTTTTTAGCATGAAATCTACTTAGAATATTTCATTTTTTTTCACTAGGGTTATTTTCCTTTTCATTATTTAGATATAATATTCTTTATATAGTTCATATACAAGTGTTTCATGAGATATATTACTTGCAAAAATATTCTTACATTCTAGGCTGAGGACATAGTTCAGTGGCACACCATCTGTCTGGCAAGTGTGAGGTCCTGAGTTTGATTTCTGGTGTCCTCTCAAAAAATATTCTAGGTTGGAAATTTGGGCACTGGAGAACAGGTGGCCTACTCACCGCCCTGGTAAGCAGCTGGTGTCCTGGCAGACCACTGGCATGCCAGGGTGAGAACTATCAGTGACTCCTAAGCTTTGCATCATGTTGCAACTTTGGGTGCTGGGAGAACAGGCCGCCTACTGGCCACCCTGGTAAGCAGCTGGGAGCCTAGCAAGTTGCTGGCGCACCAGGGCGGGAAGGATCAGCGATTCCCGAACTCTGCATCATGTTGGAACTTTGGGCGCTGGAGAACAGGTGGCCTACTTGCCAACCTGGTGAGCAGCTGGTGGCCTGGCAAACCACTGGCACGCCAGGGCGAGAACTATCAGTGACTCCTAAGCTCTGCATCATGTTGGAACTTTGGGCACTGGGAGAACAGGCGGCCTACTGGCCACCCTTGTATGCAGGTGGGGGCCTAGCAAGTCACCCGTGCACCAGGGCGGGAACAATCAGTGGTTCCCCAACTCTGCATCATGTTGGAACTTTGGGCACTGGAGAACAGGTGGCCTACTCACCAACCAGGTGAGCAGCTGGTGGCCTGGCAAACCACTGGCATGCCAGAGCAAGAATGATCGGTGACTCCTGAACTCTACATCATATTGGAACTTTGGGCGCTGGGAGAACAGGCGGCCTACTGGCTGCCCTGGTAAGCAGCTGGGGCCCTCCCGGTGTGTGGGCTAAGAATCAAACATTGATTCCACCCCCCATCAGCAAGTAAGCACCATCGGTCTGAATATCTTTTTGGAGGATGAATGTATACAGCATAGCAAATAAGGGGGATTTCCTTCTACCGTCTCTTTGAAGGCAAATATTTTTTATCACTGTTTTGCTCAGTTTTGAATAATAGTACTGATTTATTCAATATTCTATTTTTAAAAGTTATATACTTCCTTCCACTTTCCTCTACTTTATTCAAAGAACAGCTAACGTGAACAAAATGGGTTATACTTTTGAGCCCACTGCTTGTGTCCTGGTGACCTGTTCTGCTGTTCTGTGGTAGTGTTATTGCAGTGCGGTGGCATGGGTTTGTTCTGTCTTGTTCTGCTGTATTTTGCTACCTTCAAAAAAATTTTAAAAAACTAGATTAGAAAGTAACAAAATACCTCCAAAAATCTCCCAACTCCACCAAAGCTAATCCATGGATCATGGATGAGGAGAAACTCAAAAACAATGCAACGGAATTATATAAGGTGATTAAAAGTATATAACAACAACAAAACAAGTCAGTAAGGTACTGAGCAACCTGAAACAGGATATAACTAAGCAGATAATGGACTTAAAAAGTAAAAAGAAAAGAAAGTGCTCTAGAGGATTTGGTTGCATGTATGTTTGAGTGTGTGGGATTGATAAACATGTTGCTAAGTTGTTACTGGATCATTGAACTTCTTTGCAGTCTCACTGTTTGAACGTACACTTTGTATTCTTTATTTTTGTAACTTTAACAACTAGGTCTAAGAAGACAATATGTAATTTATCAACTAGTGATTTCTTCTTTTTTTCTGAAATTATGTATTGTTTCTACCCCTTTTTCTGTTTTGCTTTTTTTTCTCTTTAAGTAAAATTTAAAAAAAAAGAAAAAAAATATTCTAACTTTGTGTGTGTTGTTTTTTCTCTGTTTAATAGTGCCCTTTCAAGTAAAATGTTCCATTTCTATGAAGTAAATTTTATCTGTCTTTCTTCTTTAGTCACTTATGCTTTAATGTCCTTTCTTAGAAAAACAGTGAATTACTTAAATTCACAAAGTGAATTTAAGATTTTTATACTACTTATATTTGGGTCTTTGATACACATATGAGTTCCTCTTTGTATTTCAGGTGAAGAAAGAGTCTAACTTCTTTTTCATTTGGCTATTCAATTGTTCTGATACCATTTGTTGGAAATACTTTCCTCTTTCCCCATTAGTCTGTACTTATTGCTCAAAAACTGCCTAAAAGAAGTGAATGTTTATTTCTAGGTTTTAAATTCTACCTTACTAGCCAATGTCAATTGTTATGCTGCTACCACATAATTTTGCTCCATGAACCTTAGTCATGAGTTTTGAAATTTGGAAATGTGAGTTCCCCAATTTTGTAAAGTTTAAGATTATTTTGGCTATTCTGTTTCTACTGCATTTCAGTATGACTTTTCAAATCAGTTGAAAATTTCTGCAATGAATGTAACTTGACTTTCGAATAAGAACTGTGTTGAATATTTGGATTACTTGGGAGACTTCTTTCCAATATTGAAATTTCTAAGAAATAGCTATCACCTAGTGTCATTTGGAACAAGAAATCTGTGATTAAATTTTGTGATGTTTGGGAAGGCTCAATTGTTTTAAAACAGGATCATAAAATGATTACAACATGATAATTATGTATAACTTTACTCTAGAATATACACACTTAGCATATGTTAGTTTGTGATTTTTCAGCCTTTGATTCTAAGGTCAGCAACTAAATTTAATGGGTTGAGTCAAATGTATATATTTTAAAAACTATCTATTTTATAAAGTCAACTTTAGTTAATTAGTTGCTTATTTGAACAAATCAGTTATTCCATAAATTTAATATTGGGTTTATTATATGACATTTCAGATACATTATATGCTTACAAAATATTTATCTTTTATTATAATTCACAAGATAAAATTCTCTTTTTTCTAACTTCTGAGGAATTTATGAACTAGGTGAAATATGAAAAACTCAAATAAAGTTTTACCATTCTTATAGTTTTTCAATGCAATTACTATAAATGTTTTAAAATAGGGCATTACATTTAAAATTGAGCATTTTAAATGAAAAGCAGAAAGTTTTAAGAAAACACATAAACTAAATCATTAAGATATGCATTGAGATGAAGATTTATGTAACAGAATACAGAAAACATAGAAAAATTAAAGTGAAACAAACAAAATATATGAGAAATTTAATTCGTTTTTGAAGAATTTGTCTCTAACTTTTCTTATATATTCACACTACAATCAATGAGTAGATCATCATTTGTTGAAAGATCATATTTTGATACTAATTTTTGTAATATTTGTTTTTTGGATATTTTAAGAAACATTTACTTAAAATTCACAATTTGCTAGAAAATAGTCAAGTACATCTAACAAAGTAATGAGACAAAATTTATTGGGAACTTGATGGATTCATGGAATCTTAAATTATACAGCAAGGACTTGGTATTATCAAACAGTATCACTGGTTGGTTGATGCAGGATCATCACATAAGCACTATTTAGTTTGGTGGGTTCAGCATGATACAGGTCATGATCTTCAATACTAGAAGTCTACACTCTGATCTTGCCCATGTGCTAGAATTCATCCAAATTCAGGAGAAGAAATCATGCTGATTAGATCCTAAGATAGAAAGATATAAAAAGGACAAGCTATTAATTTATAATGAAAATGCAATTATCATTCAAGTAAGATGAAAGCAAAACAATTTGTTTTTAAGAGCTAAATTATTTTTATATCAAAGTACATTAACTCTACTTCATATACCTCCAAATATTAGCATGCATGACAGCATAAGATATTAAATCATTCATCTGTTGAATGACATTGAGAATTAACAAAACTTTTCTTGATTAAAAATGAGAAAATTAATTTGATTGCATGTAAGATATTTTTATAATTTCTAAAGATGGGATACAACACAAAGTGCACATTAAAAATTTTATTGGTAAAAGTAAACTTTTGCAATTTTACAGAGAATATTTACTTCATACTATCATTTATGAAACTAGAGAATACAGAAACTTTTCAAAAATGATTGCTGAGTAATAAAGTCAAGCACACTTACTACTAGTCATATCAAATTTTTATTCTGTGAGCTGTCTGTACTTTCATCACTTTTCAATATAATTTAAATTGGGTCACAATACCTACAGTAACTTATAGATTGATTTGACTGAGAAGCAAAATAACAGGCAATACTCATTCTATACTAAGATTGGAATATGAAAGGAACTTTGGTGTGAGATGGACAAATTTGCTAAATTTAGTCTGTGAGCAGGCCTGGCTTATAGAGGGGCTGATATAGGCCACTAATCATTTTAGAGACTTATGGTCTCTCAGTAGAGAGCTTTACTACTTCCCTACTCCAACTAAGTGTTCTTTTTTTATCCATAATTTTTTAGGACTCTTCACATTTAAAATTGTCCCTTGGGTCTATTGCATATCAGACTCACTCTTTCATTTTCAAGAGGGCAAACCTGACAAATTAGTTAGGTGACAGCCAAGATTTGGAAGAACAGAACAGTTGCCTAACCCTTTATTATACCAGGTTTTGAGACTGTTCATGCTTAAACAGGTGTGTATATGGGGCATATTCCAGGGCATAAGAGGGACAGATGAGGATGGTGGGGTGCATAAGCTTTTATTTTTCCATGTGTTCTTGTGTGTATGTGTGATAGTGTGCAAGATGGAATCTGTAGAGGTTCAGTCACTGTTGGTATGTGTCTTGGTATGTGCTTCTGTGGTATATACCTGTATGAGCGAGATAAGACACGCAGAAATGGTAGCAACAGTCACACTGTCTTGTGTACACAACTGCATGGAAGAAAAAGCCAAAGGGGAATCTTCAAGTAGTTCTTCAACACGACATGGTGGCACATGCATGTTATTGCAGTACTATAGGAGGCAGAGGAGGAAGAATTGCAAGGTTGAAGCCAGCCTATGTAAATTAGTGACTTAGCAAGACCCTGGTTCTAAATAAAAACAACAAAGTGATAGAGATATAGCTGTATCTAAAGTTCCATAGCTCATCCCCCAGTACCAAAGGAAGAAACCCTTTATTCAATTATGTAAATTTTCTGCTTGCCCAGGCTAGGCTGAGGATATAGCTCAATGGAAGTGTGCTTGCCTAGTATGTGTAAGACTCTGGGTTCAAACTCCAGTTTAGCCAATAAAAAATAAAGACTGCTAGATGAGAGTGATGGCACATGCCTGTAATCATAATGAATTGGAGGCCATCCAGAGCTACATAGTGAGTTCAAGGCCAGACTGAACTACATAGTAAGGCATTGTTTCAAAGCCAAACAAAACAGTGTATACATGCATTACACAATGATTATATTCTTCATGGGAAGTCAGTACATGTACCTAGCACATTTTAATCTATTTTTTATTACCTTCCCTTCTCCTCCCCCTCCCTCCATTGCTTTTTCCCATTCCCTTTTGTAAAAGACCTACCTTCTTATTTTCTATTATCTAGTTTTTTCTATTTATTTAAATTTTGAATTTCTCATATATAAAAGATTCCATGTGGTATTTAAGCTTGCATGATGATTTATTTCACTTAATAGTATGGTCTCAAGATGTATTTTTTTGGAATCACTGATTGCATGATCATAACATTCACAACAATATTTGGGTGGGCTTTGGAACATTAAAGGAATTCTGATAATCCTCAACTCTACTCAACTACAGAAAAGGATGGAGAGGCTCCCATGGCCTTGTGCTACAAGTTATCACTTCGTAAAGTCAACAAGATGAGGAAGGAGTGGTGTCCACAGGTTACTGGATGAACCATGACCTTCCAATGTTAATACTCAAACATTATGTCCATTTCCCACAAATAAATACATACTAACACACTCACATACACAGAAACACACACATACAACCACAGTGGTCTGTGGAGCAAGACAGAGAAGAATGCAGTGTTGTTGTGTGGCAGAATTTAAGTATAAACAAAACAGGACAAGGGGTTGAAAATGACTGAGATGGTACTTAAGGCTAGTAGTTGGAGGATGGCTCCACTTGTCCAGTTTACAGAGATCATTTTAATTCTCACAAATACCAGTTAATTTTCTGTACAGATCCTTCTGTTTCCCCCAAAACTCTGATCATAGAAAAGCAACAATTAGATGAAAAGTATTGACAGTTTAGGAAGCAAAACTAAAAAGTGTCATTTTCCAGGTATGAGGTTCATCAATACTATTTTCATCAATGTATTAATCCACTGATGAGTTTATAACCAAATGCGCTGTTAAGAGACAAAATGCTTACAAGGTTGTGTTATAGTTTGTGATGTGGAAGTGTGTTATGTGTATCTCCAACCCCAGATATGCCTATCTCTCTCTGCTTTCTGAAGCCATAATGTGAGCAGCTTTTTATCCACCATTACCCTCAGCCATGCCCTTTCTGCCTTGGAGCTGACTGATCATGGTGTGAGGTTTGGAACCAAAATAAAATTCTTCTCCTTTAAAATGCTTGTGTCAGATATTTTGTCACAGTGATGAGAAACTAGGACAGATTTTGGTATCTCTGAGTGTTGGCTATTCTGACACAGACAGATTTCCTCTAGCAGACCATTACATCATGAACTGTCTGGCTTGGAACCATTTAAGTCCTCTAAAAACCATAAGCCTAAATAAACCTCCCTTCCAGGCGTCTAGCATTGTATCTCCGCAATTTTACAGTGACCAAGGGAAGGTAGTTAAACCAAAGAGAGTAACAGGTACAAAACAATAAATGTATTGTATTGAAGCAAATATCAGTAGTGAAACCTGGAATGTATTCTGTCCCAAGTAGTTAGATAAGACACTAAAATGACATCCTATTTCCTGATAGGGACAGATGTCAAAGCAGGGCAAAGTTGTCAGCACTAGAGAACATGATTAAACATTAGTTATACTGAAGCCTGTTGTGCCAGGACTGCTATTGCCCAAGCATTTCTTCCTCAGATGAGGGGAGCCAGAAAGGACATAGGATGGTAGAAGTTAGGTGTTGGAAGAAATAAGACAGGAAATAGTAAAGTGAGCATCAGGCCCAATGCACCTCATGTATGTAGCTATGTGTGTGTAGACACGTGCAAGCACAGATGCACTTGCATCAGTATAAATGAGTATTCTGCACCTTGATGACATAGCATTCCAAGACTGAATGCCAAAAATGTGAGAAGAGAATATATCCTGCATTAAAGGATCTACTGTTTGAATCATGATGCATACAGTGAATCACTTATATAAGAGGTACTGATTTGTCTTTCAACTTTTACAGTATTTTTCCAAAGTGGATGCAGTTATCCCACAATGTACTCATCAGAATCCCTGTTGTTTTAGTCACTTTCTTGTTGATGAACCAAAATACCCAACACCCAAAGTTAATGGAGGAAAGATTTATTTAGCTCACAGAGTGTAGAGGTTTCAGTCCATAATTGGATGGCTCCAAGGTAGAGTGGCATGATAGATGGAAATTACAGAGGAGGAACAGTTCATATAGGTTAGAAGACAGCAAAATAAGCAAGGGAGATGAAAATGCCTCTTTCTACCCCTTATGTCTTATCTAGGGTGCTTAGGAGAAGTAGCAGTCACATCATTAACCCTAAGGCCCTTGATCCTAGTATTGTACCATGAATCAATTCCAATATCACACTCTATATCCAGCTACCTCTGAAGAAGCCCCACCTATGACCACATGAGGATTTGAGAGAACATCTAGACCCAGGCCATAACATTCCATCCTGGCCCACCAAAGATACATGGACATCCCTTTATGCAAAAAGGCACTTAGTCTGTCTCTAAGAGTTGATGAATTTCTAACAATTCTAGCACTTCTGAAAAGTCTAAATTCAAAGTCTCTTGTAAGACTTAAAATGAACTCTTAGCTGTGAGCCTCTATACAAATGCAAAGAAAGTTAAACATTTCAACATTCAATGGCACAAGACATTTAAACTCCAAAAGTTACAAATAGGGTGTGGGGGGAAGAAATGGGAATAAAGACCAAAATCCAGCAGGGCAAATATTAAATAACACAATTCTACTTCCAACTGTTTCAGCAATCTGTTGCAAGTTATGAAATCCAAAGTTCTTGGGTGGTTCCACCTCTATAGCAGTTCTAGAGTTTGTAGCTCCCAGGGCTTCTCTCTGGGATCAGCTCTGCCCCCTCAAACTTTTCCTCAGATAATCCACGTTTCTTTCTTCACCAAACTACTGGGGTTTCCACTGCAACTTTGCCTTCACAGTTACCCTCTCAGGGGCACTGCCCAATATTCCAGAGTTTCTTCTAAAATCTGGGTGGAAACCTTCCTGACCCCACAATTCTCCCATTCTGCATGCACCTAAAATCAGCACCATGTGGAAGATGCCAAGGCCTGATACCAGCTGTTGCAGTAGCCAGGCTTCTTTCTCTCTTGGCTATAACCTTTATGCACCAAATCCCAAGGAACAATGTCCATAGGCTATGCTTACTAAGGAACATGATGCTTTGGGGTTCTGCTAAAACAGTCTTTACGTTTGCAATTTTCAGACTAGTAAGGGTGGAGTCTTGCTGCTTCTTTGATGCCATCAGGATATATTTCTACAACACTTCACTTTTTCTTGCTTGTTTTTTCAGCAATCAGTTTCTGTTCCATATTTGCAGGCTGCATCTTTATAGCAGTTTCCTTTTGGGCCAAACTCAAAGTGTTTTGAATCATTCTGCTGGGCTCTTTGCTCTTGATTCTCAATATAGATCTGTCTAAAAATTCCCAACAACATCCATACCATGGCCAAAATATTAGACTGCCTTAATTTTTTTTTCTGCAACATTAATTAGTCCACCATC
Organism: Hydrochoerus hydrochaeris; assembly: GCA_004027455.1. Taxonomy (NCBI): domain Eukaryota; kingdom Metazoa; phylum Chordata; class Mammalia; order Rodentia; family Hydrochaeridae; genus Hydrochoerus; species Hydrochoerus hydrochaeris. The sequence continues at coordinate 20,422 of PVLA01010637.1, forward strand.
TTTAATGTTAATCTCAGTCAAAGTATCTGGACACAAAAAAATGCAGACATTTTCTGCCAAGATTTAAAGTCAATGTGGTCCTTCCCACAGCAGAAACCTCCCTAGACTGGTCTTTACTGGCAGGAATTCAATAAGCTTTCTGGTTTCTGAGCTCTGACACAGAATCTCCCATCAAGTACAGCCTAAAGCATTCAAGCTCTACTTTTTCAGCTGACCATCTCCAAATCCTTCTAAACTATTTCCACAAGCCAGTCTAAAAGATCCATGAACCACATGGTCAGGTAGAGTCACAGATAAAATCAATGATTTGGTGCATTCAGGAGACTCATTAAATCCAAACCCCTCTTCTCTGGTACCAAATTCTGTTTTAGTTACTTTTCTCATGGCTGAGACAAAGTAACTGACACCAAAGTTAGTGGAGGAAAGCTTTATTTGGCTCACAATTTATAGAGGCTTCAGTCCATATTTGGATGGCCCAACACAGGGTGGCATGGCAGACAGGCACTTTACAGGAAAAAAAAAAAAAACAGTTCATGGTGGACAGAAGGCAGCAAAATAAGCCATCAACCGTTTTTGTTCCAGTGTGAATATTCATCTTCTGATTCAGCTTTGTGTCTCACATGGTCTGGTACGCTTTACTGGCATTATAATTTGATTTTAGGAATTGTTAAATATCTTCCTTGACTTCTTCTGTGTCACACTGAGTACACAGGAATGTTATTTAATGTTCAGTTCTTTCCAAAATTTCAATATTTTTTGGCAATTAATAAATAGTATCAGTGTACCATAGTATACTTCTATACTATAGTATAGAAGAGGCAATTTTGAGTTTTTTTGTATTTATTTAAGCAAGTTTTATGGGCTAGAAATGATCAATTTTAAAGAAAGTTTCATGTGTTGCTGGGAATGTACTGTATGGCAGCAGGGTAGAATTATCTGTATACCTTAAGTTAAAGGTTTGGCACATCTATGGTATCTTTGTTGAACTTTTGTCTAGTTTATCTATTAGTGAAAGTTGGCTGATGAGTTCACTCATGATGATTGTGTTACTGTTTATTTCATCACTTAGTTTGTTATGAATAAGGATGCATATATAATATTTAATGAATATATATTTACAATTATCTCTTTCTATGGAATTGTTCCTTTAATATGTGGTGACAATCTTTGCCCCTTCTTGATTTTATCTTGAAGTATACTCTTTTGAGAATAAAATTGTTACACCTACTTGGTTTTCATATCCTCATGCACACAATATTGTTTTCTATTTTTTGATGTTTAATATTTGAATTTCACTTTGGATTTAATGAGTCTCTTGAATGCACCAAATCATTGATTTTATCATGTCATGCAGTTCTTGAATGAATATGTATTGTTTAACTGTGGATTTGAGGCTATTAATTTTGAGAGTTATTACTGACAGGTATGTATTTATTGTATTCATGTTATTTTTCAATTGTTGACTACTATATTTTTCATTTCCTACTTGCTTACTCTTTATGCATTCATTTTATCACACATTTTACCTTTGTTGGCTTCATGGTGTCTGTCTAGGATAACCTTCAGAATTTTTTGTATTATTCACTTGATGGTCAGATTTTTAAAAGTGTTCTTATTCATAAAATGCACTTCACTTTCCATAAGTTTTGATGGATTTATAACATACATTATTTGACATATACATTATTTAATTTAATATATATTAAATTTGGAGGCAGGTCCCAGAGGTTCAGAACACTGTTCAGCAAGGAGCAAGGCCCCAGCACCCTATGCCAGGGACATATTCTGGCCAGCCACACACTCCAGAGGGTCTGAACTGCTCTGAGCCAGAGGCAAGGTCCAGGTGGTGTCACACTCAGGATCATGCTCCACCTAGCAATGTGGGACTTGGAGGTTCTGAACTCCAGCCAGCCAGGCTTAAGGCCCCAGCACTGCACTCCAGGGGTGTGTCCTTCCTAGCTGCACAGAGGATCCAAACTCTGCACAGCCCAGTGATCTAGCACAATCCATCAGGGGAATACCCATTCAGCCTCACTGATCACAGAGGTACCAAGCCCTGCCCAGCCCAGCACCCAGAGTTGCCCAGCAAGGCATGATGATGGGTCTTGGAGAATTTGAGTTCCACTCATCAGAGCACAATGCCTCAGCTCCATAGTTTAGCAGTGTGGTCCAGCTAATAATGTGGTGGGTTCCAGAGGTTCTGAACTCTCCTCAGGTTTGGCACCTTATGCCAGAGAAACATTCTGGCTAGGTGCATGCTCCAGAGGCTCTGAATTCCTCACAACTAAAAACAAGGTCAAAGCCATGCCTTACTTGGGATCCTGCTCTGCCTTGCCACCTGGGTCCCAGAGGTTTTGAACTCCACCGAGCCAGGGGCAGGGCCCTGGCATCACACTGGTGGTGCATCCCTACTAGCCAACTGGGTGCCAAAGACTCTCAACTCCACTCAACCAGGTTCTAGGCCTGAGAAAAACACTCCAGGAGTCTATTCCTGCTTGCAGTAAGAGGACACAACCACTGCCCAACCCAACATTGCAGTGCAACCCAGAGTAGTGTATCAGGGGAACCTCTGACCAGCGTCACAGGCTACAGAGCACAAGGATCTGGTGCCATAGGATGGGAGTATGCCCTAGGTAGCCATGCAGATATCAGAGGATTGAAACTCCACCCAGTGCACCATTCCACTGCAATCTGTAAGGACTGCAACACAGGTCCTAGAGAACAACAACACTGAAAATACACACAAGAGACACCAAAATGGAATACACTGGAAATTACAAAACTGAAAGCAAATGAAATAAACAACTCCATGAAGTTATAGAGGAAATAAGGTCAGAAATGATCTCTCAGATAAAAAGTGAAATGACAAACACTAAAAGAAACGCTGTGTGTATCTAAAGAGGATCTAACTAAAAAATATAGAACAATGTAAGAAAATTATGGAAACTTTGAATGAACAATATAAAATAGAATTAGAATGTATGAAACATATTCAAAAGAATATTAAAGAAATTAAAAATTCACAAGGGGAGCCAGGCTTGGGCAAGAGGTGAGTTCCAGCTTGCAGGCCCTGGCCTGGGGAGAGATTGGGACCATTGTTCCCAATGTTTGGGTGCCCGTCCAGCCCCCTAGGACACTGGACTAGGCTCCAGAGGTTTTGCAGGTTTGAGTGGATTACACCCAGTGACCTTCATTCAACCAGGGGGGCCAGGCCCATGCCACGAGGGGAGCCAAAGCCACATGAGTCCCAGGAGCAGAGGGTGCAAGAGGTAATTTACAACATGGCCAGGGAAAGCTTTGGAACATCACTTGAAACACAGAAATACAGGAAAATGACAAAAGACCAAAATGCAATTTTAAACATCCAGCCCATCCCAAGAAAGCCTAGGAAACATGTCCACAGAACAAAATACTAGACATACACCTGAAATGCTTGAAATGATATGAACTGAAATAAAGAAGCAAGTATGGGAAGCTATGAAGGAACTCAAATCAGAAATAATCTGGGCCTGGGATTTAGCTCAGTGGCATAAGTGCCTGACTGGCAAGTGCAAGGTCATGAGTTTGATTCCCAGTACCAAAAAAAAAAAAAAAAAAGAAAAGAAATAATCGCCCAGTTAAAAGAACGAAGGATAAATGTAGAGAAAGAAAAAGTGAATGCATCTAAAGACACACCTAAAAATAAGAGGAACAAAGCAAAAAGATAGAATCCTTGGAGGAACAGTATAAGAAACAAACAGAATGCATGTAGCAGATTCAAAGACATATACAAGAAATCAAAAATTCCATTGAAAGTTGGCAAACCCACCTCAGTGAAAGTGAAGATAGAATTTCAGACCTTACAGATATGATTGGAGCTAGTGAACAGGAAAGGAAAGATCTTTTAAAATAATAAGGAATCAAGAAATAACAATTCAAAAGCTGTAATATCTTGCAAAGAAAAACAACGTAAGATTGATGTATGTAACCGAAAAAGAATGTGACAAAACAAATGATATCAAAACATTATTCACAGAAGTAATAGCCAAAATTTCCCAAACATGGGAGTGCAAACTGATACACAGAAAGTGAAGCACATAGAACTCCAAAAAGCCATGATCAAAAGAAAACTACACCCAGACATATAATAATCAACATGCCAGAAATTGAACATAAGAACACAATATCAAAAGCTTGAGAGACAAGAGACAGATCATCTATAAAGGAAAGACTATCAGAATCACAGAAGACTTCTCCACACAAACAATGAAGTCAAGAAGAGCACAGAGTGAAATATTTCAGATCCTAAAGGAAAATGACTTCCAACCCAGACTGATGTAGCCTGAAAAACTGTCCTTCAAAATGGATGGAGAAATAAGATAATTCCATGAGAAAGAACAGCTGAAGAACTTCATGATCACCAAACCAATCCTACAAAGATTACTGAAAGATATTCTAGATGCACATAGGAAAAAAACACTAAGCAAGACAGAAAAACAGAGTGGAAAGGTAAACACAAAACAGTAGAAAGATAACATGTCAACAATAAACCAATTATAACAGTTATAATGATTAATTTAAATGGTCGCAATTCACCAATTAAAAGGAACAGACTGGCAGAATGGATCAAGAAACAATGTCCAACCATATATCTTTACAAGAAACCCATCTAACCCAAAAGGAAATTTATCAACTGAAAGCCCAAGAATGGAAAACAATACTTCAGGCAACAGGAACTCAAAAAAAAGGGGGGGTTAGCTATTCTGTTTCCAGACAATGTGAACTTCAAACCAAGAATTAACAAAAGAGATAAAGAGGGTCACTACATACTACTTAGGGCAAAACTTTTATAAAGAGGAAGAGATAACAATCTTAAATATATATGCTCCAAATTACAGAGCACCCAGATACACAAAGCAAGTATTAACAGAAAGGAAATATCAAATAAGCAATAACACAATTATAACAGGAGACCTTAACACACTATTGACACAAAGGGACAGATCAACTAGACAGAAAATCAGCAAAGAAATAACAGAACTAAATCACACCTGTGAACAATAGGACTTGGTAGACATATACAGAGTGTTCCATTCAACATCAGAATATACATTGTTCTCAGCAGTACATGGGAAATGCTTTAAAATAGATCATACACTAGTCCACGGAACTTCTTTAAGTAAGTGCAAAAGAACTGAAATTATCCCATGAATTTATTGTATCATAGTGCCATGAAACTAGAAATTAATGAGAAAAGTAACTGAAAAAACTGCACAAACACATGGAAATTAAATAATACACTCGAGCAATCAGTGCATCACAGAGGAAATTAAAGAAGAAATTAAACAATAGCTCCAAGCAAATGAAAATACAAATACAACTTACCATTTGACCCAGCTATTTCACTCTCAGGCATATTCCCACAAGAACTGAAAACATCATACAACAGTGATATATATGCACCCTTGTTTATAGCGGCCCAATTTGTAATAGCCAGATCTTGGAAACAACCTAAGTGCCCATCAACTGAGGAATGGATAAAAAAATTGTGGTACTTTTATACAATGGAGTACAGTCAGTTATAAAGAATAATCACACTGAGATATTTATAAGTAAATGGATGCAACTTGAATCCATACTCATATGTGAAATAAATCAAACTCACATGTATAAATACCTTATAGTCTCCCTAGTGTAAGACATGGTAAGAGTACAGAAGATTTTATGGTAATCAAGGTTCTCCATTATATTGCTTTGAAGTCCTATGTTTCCATTCATTGTTTGGCATGATTTTAGTATATTTTGTTTGACCTTAATATATTTGATGGTATCAATAGGTAATTTGAAGAAAAGACAATATGGCATCCGTTGTTGATTTGATTTCATCTTGCTCTGAAGTCCTACCATGCTTTTGTTTTTCTATTACCATTGGTTCTATCACATTGTGTCTTACTGGATTTTAACATGTATGATAGTATAAACAAATTTCTTATGGAAAATGATATAATGTAGTAGCCATTGTTCATCCTTGGTTATTTGGTTCAGAATGCCTTGCAATACTTTCATTCTCTCAAGTGATTTAATTCCATTTGGTTATGTTTGACATTGTTATGTGTAAAGCTAAACTCAACTATTTCAAAGAAAGAGACATTATGATAGCTACTGTTAATATCCAATTGTGTTGTTGTGAAGTCTTGTGCTGCTTACATTGTTCTGTTCTGATATGTTTAGATCTGTCCTCTTTTGTTTTATTCTCTATAAAATTTAAAAAATTGAAAAAAAAGTTTTGCAGCAAAATTATAATACCCTGAAAAAAGAAATCAAAGAGGACCTCAGAAAATGGAAAGACATCCCTTGTTAATAGATATCAGAATAAATATTGCAAAAATGGCCTTTTTCCCAAAATTGTTATACAGATTCAATGTCATCCCAATGAAAATACCACTAACATACCTCATAGAGCTAGAGAAATCACTCTTAAAATTCAGCTGGAACCAGAAGATACCGAGAATAACAAAGGCAATTCTAAGCAGCCAAGGCAAGGAAGGAGGCATCACAATTCCTGAGCTGAAGTTATACTACAAAGCTACTATAATAAAATCAACATGGTACTGGAGTAATAACAGATTTGAAGATCAATGGAATAAATAAGATGATACAAGCACATCTACAAACACACTCAACCACCTTATCTTTCATAAAGGGGCCAAACATGCTCACTGGTAGAACAAGTCTCTTTAATAAATGGTGCTGGAAAAACTGGCTTTCCGTATGCTGAAAAGTAAAACTAGAACCATGCCTGTCACCATGTACAAGCACATCTACAAACACACTCAACCACCTTATCTTTCATAAAGGGGCCAAAGATGTTCACTGGTAGAACAATGGTCTCTTTAATAAATGGGGCTGGAAAAAATGGCTTTCCGTATGCCAAAAAGTAAAACTAGACCCATGCCTGTCACCATGTATTAACTAAAATCTAAATGGATCAAAGATCTAAATATCAAAACAGAAAAACTAAATCTGTTGGAAGACAAAGTAAGTAAAAAATCTTGAAGATATAGGGGTAGGTAGAGAATTCATGAACAAGAACCAAACTGCATGGGTAATACTTCCCAGAATCATTAACTGGTATCACGTCTTAATAGAGTTTCTGCATGTCAAAAGAAATCTCCAGCATAGTGAAAAGAAAACATACAAATTGGGAAAAAATCTTAGTGAGCTGTCCCTTATACAAAAGACTTCTGTCTAGAACTTATAAAGAATTTAAAAAAATCAGACCCCTGAAATTCAAAGACCCAATCCCAAAATGAGCATCCAAGATGAACACAGTTCTCAGATGAAGACTTATGAATGGAAAATAAATAAATGAAAAAATGTTCATCATCAGTAGTCATTAGAGAAATGCAAATTAAAACCACACTGAGATTCCTTCTCACTCCAGAAAGAATGGCCAGGATCAACATAACTAACAACAATAAATGCTCTAGAGGCTGTGGGAAAAAGGAAGTCTTCTGCACTGTCGGTGGGAGTGTAGAGTGGTGCAACCACTGTGGAGGTCAATCTGGAGATTCCTCAAAACCTGGGATTGGAAGTCCCATTTGACCCAGCTATTCCACTTTTAGGCATATCCCCAGAAGAAGTGAAAACATCATACCACAGTGTTATATATACATGCACCCATGATTATAGCGGCCCAATTTGTAATAGCCAGATCTTGGAAACAACCTAAGTGCCCATCAACTGAGGAATGGATAAAAAAATTGTGGTACTTTTATATAATGGCATAATATTCAGCTATAAAGAATGATCACATTGAGATATTTATAAATAAATGGATGCAGCTTGAGACCATACTGATAAGCAAAATAAATCAAACTCACATGTATAAATACCATATATTCTCCCTAGTGTAAGACATGGTAAGATTACAGAAGAATACATGTTAATCGTGGTTCCCCATTATATTGCTTTGAAGTCTTATAATATTTTCATTCACTTGTTGGAATGGTTTTATTCTGTTTTGTTCAATCTTATGTGTGATTTTTATGAACAGGTACTTTGAAGAAAACAAGACAATATGGCAGTCATTGATGATTTAATTTCATCTTGCTTTGAAGCCTTAACATGCTTTTGTTCTTCTATTACCATTGGTTCTACCATGTTGTGTCTTATTGGATTTTAATATGTATGAATATATAAAAAAATTTTATATGGAGAATGAGGTATTATAGTAGCCATTGTTCACTTTCTGTTATTTGGTTCAGAATGCCTTTTAAAATACTTTCATTCTCTTGAATTGTTTACTGTATTTTGTTATGTTTGATATTATTGTGTGTGCTCACCCATTTCAAAGAAAGAGACATTATGATAGCTACTGTTAATACCCAATAGTCTTGTTGAGAAGTGCTGTGTTGCTTACATTGTTCTGTTCTGATCTGCTTTGTTTTGTCCTCTTTTTATTCTCTGTAAAATAAAAAAAGAAATTAAAAATTCCATTGAAATCTGGCAAAACTGTTTGAATGAAGCTAAATATAGACTCTCGGACCTTGAAGATAGGATGGAAAATTATGATCACAAGGGAAAAGGTCTCTTAAAAATCACAAGGGACCAGGAAACAGCAATTCAGCAGCTGCAAGATGATGCAAAGAGAAACAATATAAAATTGATAGAGCATCAATTTAAAACAAGGGTCAACACAAATGATCTGCAAAGAGTATTTGTAGAATGACTAACAGAAAATTTTACAAACATGGCAAGGGAATCTGATATGCAGATAAATGAGGCATACAGAAGGCCAAATAACTATAAACAAAATAAATCTTAACCAAGACATGTAATAATTAGGATATCAGAAATTCAGCACAAAGAGAGAATACTAAAAGTTGTCAAAGAAAAGAAGCAGATCAACTACAAAGGAAAGCTTATCAGAATCATAGCCGACTTCTCAACACAAAACTTTGAGTCAAGAAGAGCTTGGAGGGAAGTACTTAAGGTCATGATAAAGAACAACTTTCAACCTAGATTGATGTATCTTGCAAAACTGTTTTTGAAAATGGAGAAATATGATACTTCCATGACAAAGAACTTCAGAAATGCATCGTCACCAAACCAACACTACAAAAAGTACTAAAGACACTCTAGAAAGAGACAAACATAACTACAATCCCAAGAACAGCAACAAAAAGAAACCACTAAGCAGGGCAAACAATTAAACAGAAAAAGTAGAAAACCAAAAACAGAAGATAATATGACAATGATCAGTCAGTACTTATCAGTTATATCTATCCATGTAATTGGTCTCAACTCACCAATAAAAAGAAACAGACTGGCAGAGGGAATTAAGAAACAAAATCCAGCAAAATGCAAACCGCATGGGAAAAACTTCAAAGAATCAACAACTGGGATCTCCTATTATTGAAGTTTCTGCACTTCAAAAGAAATCACCAACATAGTGAAAAGAAAACCCACAGAATGGGAAAGAATTTTAACCAGCAACCCCTCAAAGGACTTATATCAAGAACATATAAAGAACTGAAAAATATCAAGCCCCTCAAATTCAAAGACCCTCTCCAAAAATGGGCATCTGAGATGAACACACAGTTTTCAGAGGAAGGTATACAAAAGGCAAATAAATACATAAAAGAAATGTTTACCATCACTGGTCATTCAAGAAATGCAAATTAAAACAACATTGATATTTCATCTCACTCTGGAAAGAAAAGCTGCCATCAAGAAATCAACTGATAACAAATTTTGGCAAGGCTTCAGGGAAAAAAGAACACTGCTCCACTGTTGGTGGGAGTGTAGACTGGTGCAACCATTATGGAAATCAGTATGGAGAATTCTCAGAAAACTAGGAGTGGAAGCCCTATTCAATGAAGCTATTCCCCTCCTGGGTATTTTCCCAGAAAAAATGAAAATTTCATATCACATTGATATATGTGCACATATGTTCATAGAAGCACAATTTGTAATAGCTAAATCTTGGAAACGATCAAGATGCCCATCAACCACAGAGTGGATGAAAAAGATGTGGCATTTTTATACAATGGAATATTACTCAGCTATAAAAAGGATGATCTTGAGGCCTTCATAGGTAAATGGAGACAATTTGAAAATATTCTCATTAGTGAAATCATATTTATAAATATCACATTGTGTCTCTAGTGTAAAAAGTAATAAGAAAGGTAGGAGTAATAAAACCCAAAACGTGTAATTGCCATTGTAAAAAAGAAAGGAAAAGAAAGTGCTCTAAAGGATATAACTGCATGTATGTTTAACGGTGCAAGATACATGACCATATTACTAAGTTTTTGTTAGATCATTGAACAGAACTGTTTGCAGTCTCACTGTTTCAATGTCTACTTTGTATGCTTTAATTTTTAACTTGAACAACTGTTTCCAAGATGACATTTTGTAATTTATCAACTAGTGATTTCTTAGTGTTTTTTTCTCCCTTTGGAATTCTGTATTATTACTACCCTCCCTTTTTTCTGTGTTTTTTTTTTAAATCTTTAAATCATAAAAAAGAAACAATATCCAACACTATACCATGTAAGAGAAACACATTTATCTCATAAGGAAATTCATAGACTAAAAGTCAAAGGATGGAAAGCAATATTCCATGTAACAGGAATGCAGAAAAAAACTAGGGTAGCTATTTTGTGTACAGTGTGAATTTCAAACCAAGAATGATCAAAGGAGATAAAGAATGTCACTACATACTTGGGGGAAAAGTTCAAGGCAAAGAGATTACAATCATAAGTATATAAGCACCAAATATGGGTGTATCCAACTATTTAAGACAAACTTTTATAGACATAAAAATCCAAATAACCAATAATACAGTTATAACAGGGGACCTTAACACCACATTGTCACAAAGAGACAGATCAACCAAACAAAAAATCAGCAAAAAAAAAGCACAACTAATTCAAACTTGTCAAAAAATAGACCTAGTAGATGTTTACAGAGTGCTCCAGCCAACTACATTAGAATATACATTCTTATCAGCTGCACACAAGTCACTCTCTAATTCATATACTAACTCACAGAACATGCTTAAGTCAATGCAAAGGAATTGTAATAATTCCACATATATTATCTGGCCATAGCACAATAAAATTGGAAATTAATGACAAAACCAACACAAGAACCCCATAAACACACAGAAACTATATAACACTCTCCAAAACAACCAGTGGGTCACAAAAGAAATTAAAGAATATATTAAACAATATCTTCAATGGCACAAAAATTGAAATACAAATTACTGGAAATTATGAAACACAATGAAAACAGTCCTCAGAGGGAAAGTTACAGGACTAAACTCCCACATTAGAAAATTGGAAAGAACACACGTAAAAAATTTAATGCTGAACCTCAAACTTTGAGAAAAAGAAGAGCAAGTCAAGCCTAAAACCCAAAGAATAAAGGAAATTATAAAGATCAGAGCAGAAATTAATGCTATTGAAATTAAGAAAACAATACTAAGAATTAATGAAGAGTTACTTCCATGAAAGAATAAATAAAATTGATAAACTGCTAGCCAAACATCAAAAAGAGGAAAGAAAAAGCTTAAATCCATGCAATAAGAAATGAAAAGGTTGAAATCACTACAGAACCTGTAGAAATACAGCAGATCATCAATACCTAATTTGAAAACTTTTACTCTCAAAAGGTTCAATAACACAGAAGAAATGGACAGATTCCTAGAAAAATATGAATTACTAAAACTGAATTAAGAAGGTATAATACTGCTGAATAAACAAATTTCAGTTAATTAAACTGAAAATATAATTAGAACCCTACCAGCATATAAAAGCCCAGGTCCTGGAGGATTCACTGCAGAATTCTACAAGAAATTCAAGGAAGACTTAATGCCAACATTCCTTAAACTCTTCAAGGAAATTGAAAGAGCAGCAAGTCTCCCTAACTCATTTCTGGAAGTAAGTATTATGCTAATATCAAAAGCAGAGAAAGACCCAAACAAAAAAAGAAAACTACAAGCCAATATCTCTAATGAACTTAGATGCAAATATTCTCAAGAAAATATTGAAAAATAGAATGAAGCAAGTCATCAGGAAGATTATACACCATGATCAAGTGGGATTCATCTGAGGAATGCAGGGATGGTTCAACATAAGCAAATCAACAAACATAATAAAGCATATCAACAGAGCCAAGTACAAGAACCACATGTTCATCTCAATAGATGTAGAAAAAGCTTCCAACAAAATTCAACATTCACTCATGTTAAAAACCCTACAGAATATCTGAATAGATGGACTCTACCTCAATCTGAAAAAAACATATATAATTAACTAACAGCCAATATCTTACTAAATGGACAAAAACTAATAACTTTTGTTCTAAAATCAGGAACAAGACAAGGATGTCCATTATTGCCACTCCTGTTAAATATAGCTCTGGAAACATTAGCCCAAGCACTTAGACAAGAAAGAAAAATAAAAGGAATAAGGATAGGAAAAGAAGAAGCTAAATTATCATTATTTGCAGATGATAAGATACTCTACATAGAAGACCCTCAAAAAAATTCATAGAGACATAAAAAAATGACACTTTCATTATAGCATCCAAAAAAAGAAATACTTAAGAATCAATCTAATTAAGATAATAAAAGATCTATACATTCAAAATTACATTACAATGAAAAAGGATATCAGACAGAATTTCAGAAAATGGAAAGATATTCCCTTATCATGGATAGGAAGAACAAACAGTATGAAAATGACCATTTTCTCAAAATTATTATAGAGATTCAATGCCATTTCAATTAAAATGCCATTTGCCTACCTCACAGATCTAGGGAAATCATCCCTAAAACTCATCTGGAAACAGAAGAGACCTAGAATAGCAAAGGCAGTTCTGGGCAACAAAGCTAAGGCAGGAGACATCACAAGGCCCAACTTGAAACTGTATTGCAAAGCTACTGTGATACAATCAGCATGGCATTGGATTAGAAACAGACCTGAAGATCAGTGGAGTAGATTAGACTATACACCCACTACTGCAAACACACTCAGCTATATCATCTTTGACAAAGGGGCCAAACATGTACACTAGAAGAAAGATAGCATCTTTCATAAGTGTTGCTGTAAAACCTAGCTCTCCATATGCCAAAAACTACAAATAGATATCCATGTCTCTCAGCTCACACTAAACTAAAGTCAAGCTGGATTAAAGTTCTAAATAGTAAAATCAAAACACTAAATCTACTGGAAGAGAATGCAGGTAGAAATCTTGACGACATAGGAGTTGAACTGAGTTCATGAACAAAAATCAAACAGCATGGGAAAGACTTCCCAGAATCAACTTTACCTTGATTACATTGGTCAACCTTTCAATTCCTCTATCTCTTTGTTTATGTCATCTTTCAACTCATTGATTTTCTTTGCTTCTTCAAATGCATACAGCTCAGCTATTTGGTGTTTGATTTTCTCTTAATCAGGGCCCTTTGCATCTGCTTTAGAAAAGTTAGGAGTCTTTGGAAGAATTTTGTTGCTTTGTTTTTTTCATGGTCTTGTACTTTGTGCTGGAGATTGAGGTCAAATGGAATGAAGTGACTCTGTTGCTTGTATAAAGTTTTCTTTAGTTAGTTTATATTTTTCAGTGATGTGATCTCGGGTTTTATCAAGAAGTTTTGTCTTATGACTTCATCTTGTTTTATTGGGCTGGACTCATTCACTGTATTGTAGTTAGAAATACTTATTGATTATAAGAGTATCCACAGGTCCAATCATACTTTTATATAAACATTAAAACTGTTTTGCACAATGTCAGCCTTTGATCAGTGCCTCTTAAAGATTCTACTATTATGTTATTTATAGATAATCCTGAATTTTGACACATGCAGAAGGGAGAGAGGTTGGAAAAAAGGAATTGGATAAGTCAGCAAAAGAAGATAAATGTCAGAAAATTGAAAATAGATAAGAAATCAGACTCTGTGGGACACAGTATTTTATTTGGAGCAATGAGTTTGTGTTAAAGGAGTTTGAGAAAATATTTGTAGAGGTGCAAGGAGGGATCCAGAAGGAGGGAAGTGTAAAGGCTGAGACTGAGAGACATGTAAAGATTAGAACCTGTTGGTATTTTAGTAGTTTTGCAGCTCATATTCTCCTTGTTTTTCTTGGGGGGAGGTTAGGTCTTCTAAATATACATGTGTGTGCACGTGTGCATGCACATTTGTGTATGTGTGTGTGTGTGTGTGTGTGTGTGTAGAAAGGTAGAAAAGGAAAACAAGTAGAGGAAAAAAAAGAGTATAAAAATAGGAAGAAAGTAAGTTAAAGAGAAGACAGAAGACAGAATAACAGAAAAATCTTAACAATTAAAGATAGAAAAATGCTAAATAAAAAGAAAAAAATATGGACAAACAAGAACAGAACACACGATGCAGTTGTATATCATGTAACCGGAGTGTTCTCTTATGCTGTACTCATAGTCTGATTGCAGGCAACCAAGTCACAGTTTCCTCACTGTGGATTGCTACGTTCCCTAACTGGGTGTAGGGAGAGTTGTCAGTCTTTCTTCTCCCATCTCCTGCTGCAAGTCATGCTTTGGGTATGGACAGTTGCAGACTGTTATTTATGTCCCAAGATCCCATGACCTCAATTTGAAAAAGGGATTTGATGTAGTTTGGTCAACACTGGGTTGTCTGTCAATTTCTGCCAGCTGTATTCCACTCCCTTTCACCTTCCTGCAGGGGAAATGCCATGGGCATCTCCAGGCTCTCCCCTGAGGGTCTTACTAGAATCTCTCTGCCCCAGGTTACTCTCACTACTCCTTCCCACTCTGATCTTTATCTGAGTATGCTTTGCTTCCTGCTTTGCTCTTATTGCACAGAAATGCTTTCCTTATTCTGGATTTACTCTGATTCAATATAAGTTTAAGAATTTTTTTGCTAGTTTTATGTGGAATGTTATTATAATTTATATTACTTTTTCATTAAATTTAGGTATCAGTTTTGATAAGTTAAATAAATTTGACAAAATTTGTTTCATTATTTTGGGTTTCTATGTGTCTCATTTTTCTGTTTGAAATTTTCCCCATACTTGGAAATTTTTCTATTTTTTCTGTAGAAGTCTTGTAAGCCCTTCATGCTGTCATGTGACTTTTCTCTAACTCCAGTGAATCTTGTGTTAGTCTTGCTTGTGTCACCTAGCTGCTGTTGGATCCATTTTCCTTACTCTCGTTTCTGATATATTTAGTGAATGGTTATACTCATCACACCCATACTGTAGTTCTGATATTCTCTCTTCACATTTGTTACTTCTACTGTCCATACTTTCAATACAATTTTTCATCTCCTAGATTTATATGTGGAGCTTTTACATCAATTATAATTATTTGCAAAATTTTTCATTTTGTTTCCATTATTTTGGTTAACTATTCTAATCATTTTTATTTTAATCTTCTTTAAGCTCACTGATCATTTAGCTTAACCCACTATTGTTTTAGCTATAGCATTTTGAGGTGGCCACGTTTGACTTTCTCTTTGATCATTTTGTGTGATTCAACCATTCATCTAAAAATTTCATATTAATGTTCACTGTATCAGATTTGGAAGAGGTAGGAATTTGGGGAAACATTTTGTTCCCTTCTTTCTTGCAATTTCTAGTGTGTGTGGGGGGGTGTGTACTGATGCATGAGATTTGGGTATACTAACACAGAGATTGCAACGTGGCAAAAATGATTTTGGAAGTGTGCCAAATCTGTTCATTGCAAGATCTCAGAATACATGCACAGAAAAGTTCTCAAGGCTCTAGATGTGGACTTCTCTTGAGAACGAGAGCAGGTTTACAATATGATATCACACTTGACATCAGCCTGAGATGTGACATTCCAGCACCACATAACAAGACTTGAATGTAGAAGTTCTTGGTATTTTAACAGAATACAAGGTCACAGATGTCAACAAAAACTTTCTATTATGGTTTTCCTCATGAGAACTTCACCACTCTCTCCCTTCTATACAGCCTACACTGACTCTGCAGAGTCAATTTCTCTCTCAATTTTTTTATTTATTTAAGAGAAAAAAGATGCAGAAAATAAAAACAACAAAAAAGAGTCAAACAAGAACAAACCCAAAATGGTAACAGTATAGGTTTTCAAAACAAGATAGGAATTTAACAATGCTTGTAGAAATTCATATTGTTACATTCAAAAAGGTTGCTTAGATTATCAGATCAACCTAATAATATGTATATTATTTGTTCTTTTCAAAGAAATAATACAATTACTAGTATAGCCATCTTAGCTATCTTATGTACATACATATACAACTTTAAGACTCTGTCCTTTACCTTTCTTTCTTTCCTCCTTTCCCCTATTCCAGTTACTTTTGCTCTTCATGCAGTTTCTTAATTAGGCACAGTGTTTATTGTAGATTTTGGATCATATTTGCTCTTTCATTTTCTTACACTAGGGTGACAATATGATATTTAAACATCTGAGTTTCATTTATTTCACTTATAAGTAAGGTCCCAAGTTGCATCCATTTATCTATGAAAGCCTCAATGAAATCTTTCTTTATAGTCAAGTAGTACTCCATTGTATAAAAATACCACATGGTTTTTATTCAAGCCTTGAATTATGAGCACTTAGAGTGTTTTCAAGATTTGTTACAAATTACAAATTGTGCTGCTATAAGCATGGGTGCACATATATCACTGTGGAGTGTGTTCAGTTCTTCTGGGAAAATGCCCAGAAGTGGGATAGCTGGGTCAAATGGAATCTGTACTGCTAGCTTTTTGAAGAATAGCCACACTGATTCACACAAGGGTTGCATGAGCCTATGCTCCTAGGAACAGTTCAGAAAAGTTCCTTTTTCTCCATAACCCCTCCAGAATTTGTTGTTGGTTGACTTCTAGAATTTGGCCATTTTTTCTGGAGTGAGATGGAATCTCAGTGTTGTTTCAATTTGCATTTTTGCAGTTTTCTAATGACCAACATTGCTGAATATTTTTAAAAATATTTATTTGTCATTTGTAGCTTACCTAAGAAGTGTGTATTTATCTCAGATGCCAATTTTTGGATTGGGTGATTAAATTTTGTGGGCCTGATTTTTTTTTAATTCTTTACACATTCTAGATAGAAGTGCTCTGTCTGAGGGACAGTTGGCTAAGATATTTTCCCAATTCATGGGTTTTCATTTCACTCTGTTGGAGATTTCTTTTGACATGCAAAAACTTTTTTAATGAGATCCCAGTTGTTGATTTGGGGAAGTATTTGCTGAGAAGTTTAATTTTGTCATAACTCTTTGCCTACCCTATGTTGTCAAGATTTCTACCTACTTCATCTTCCAGAAGACTTAAGTGTTTCTGTTTTAATATTTATAGCTTTGATCCACTTTGACTTTAGTTTGGTGTATGGTGGTACACATTTTAGTTTTTAGAATATGGAAAGGCAGTTTTTCCTGCACCACTTATTAAAGAGGCTATCATTCTTCCAATGAACTTGTTTGTCCCCTTTGTGGAAGATGAGGTGGCTATGTGTGTTTGTAGTTGTGGCTTCATCTATTGATGTATTCCATTGAATCAGGTCATTTTAAATCCAATACTGTGCTGATTTTATCACAGTAGCTTTGTAGTATAGTTACAAGTCAGGGATTGTGATGACTCCTAACTTACCTTTGTTGCCCAGAATTTCCTTTGCTATTCTAGGTCTCTTCTGATTCTAGATGAATTTTAGGGATGATTTCTCTAGATCTGTGAGTTATACAAATGGTACTTTGGTTGCAATTGCATGAGATTTTTGTAACAATTTTGGAAGAAGGGTCAATTTTACAATGTTTGTACTTTCTGTTTATGAACAGAGAATATGCTCCTATTTTCTGAAATTCTCCTTGATATCCTTTTTCAGAAGGATAATGTAATGTTGAACATATAGATCTTTTACTACCTTTGTTAGATTGATTCTTAAGTGTTTCATTTTTTTGAGTGCTATAGTGAAGGATGTGTCTTCCCTTTATTCCTCTTTCAGTGAGTTTGTTGTTTGTATTCAGGAATGCTACTGATTTTTGAGTGTTGACCCTGTATCCAGATACATTACTAAATTTGGTTATTACATGTAGAATTCTTTCAGTGGAGAGTTGGGGATCTTCTATGTAGAGTATCATATTATCTGTGAATAATGACAATTTAACATCTTCACTTGCTATCCTTACACCTTTTATTTCTCTCTGGCTAATGTTTCCAGACATATATTGAGTAGGATTAGTGATAACAGACAGCTTTGTTGTGTTCCTGATTTTAGGTTGGAAGTTTTGTAGTATTTGTGCTTTTAGTAACATGTTGGTTGTTGGCTTATCATGTATTGGCTTTTATCAGATTGAGGAAAAGGTCATCTATTCTGATTTTCAGTAGGGTTTTTATAGAGCGTTAGGTTTTATCAAAGCATTTTCTCTATCTATTGAGATGATTATATGATTCTTGTCTTTAGCTCTGTTGATATGTTGTATGATATTTATTGATTTGTATTTGGTGAACCACCCCTGCATTTCTGGGATGAATCCCAGTTGATCATGGCGCATAATCTTCTTTATGATTTGATACATTCTATTTGCCAGTATTTTCTTGTGGATATTTGCATGTATGTTCATTAGGGAAACTGGCCTGTAATTTTTCTTTTTTGGTTGGGTCTTTCTCTGGTTTTGGCATTAGGGTGCTACTTGCTTCCAGAAATGAGTTAGATCTGCTTCTCTTTCAATTTCATTGAAGGCTTGGAAGACTGTTGACATTAAGTCTTCCCTAATTTTTTTGTGGAATTCAACAGTGAATCCATCAGCCCATGGGCTTTTCCTTGTTGGTAAGGTTCTAATGACATTTTCAATTTCATTAACGATATTGGGTCACTCAGCAGTTTTACATCTTTTGATCTACCTTTGATAATTTATATGTGTTTAGGAATCTGTCCATTTGCTCTGTTTTATCTAATGTTTGAGAGTAAATGTTTTCAAAGTGGGTATTAATAATGTGTCACTGGATCTGTAGTGATTTTGCCCTTTGCATTTCACATTGTGAGGATTTGAGTTTTTCTTTCCTCTTTTGATAAGGTTGACTAGGGTTTTATCAATTTTACTTATTCTTCCAAAGAACCAACTCTTTGATTGATTAATTGTAGTGTTTTCTTAGTTTCAATTGCATTAATTTCTGCTCTGATCTTTACAATTTTCTCCCTTCTTTGGGTTTGGGCTTGACTTGCTCTTCTTTTTCTAGAGGTCTGAGGTGCAGAATTAGGTCACTTGTTTGTTTTCATTCCATTTTCCTGATGTGGGAATTTGCCACTGTAAAATTCCCTCTGAGGACTATTTTCATTGTTCTCACAGCTTTTAGTAAGTTGTATTTGCATTTTGTTTCAACTGTAGATATTGTGCAATTTCTTCATTTTTTTGTGACCCATTGGTGTTTATCTTGAGAAAAAATTAAAACAGAAAAAAGGGTAGAAATAATACATAATATTAAAAAACAGTAAAAATACTAGTTGATAAATTATATATAGTTATCTTGGAAGTAGTTGCTCAAGTCACAAAAACAAAGCATAAATGGTGGACAAACAATGACCGTACAAACCATTCTGTTTGATGAACTAACAAAAAGTTTGTAGTATGATTATCTATTTTACACACATAAATATATATATACAGTTATATCTTTTAGAGCACTTTCTTTCCCTTTCATTATCACATTATCTATTATACATGTTGGTTGTTGGTTTCTCATACATGGGCTTTATTAGACTGAGGTAGTTACCATCTATTTCGAGTTTTCATAGGGTTTTTTTTATATCATGAACAGGTGTTGGATTTTATCAAAAGCTTTTTCTGTGTCTATTGAGTTGATCATGTGATTTTTGTTTTTGACTCTGCTAATATAGTGTATTACATTTATTGATTTGCATATGTTAAACCATTCCTGCATTCCTGGGATAAATCCTACTTAGTAGTGATGTATAATCTTCTTGTTGATTTGTTGCATTCTATTTTCCAGTATTTTACTGGTTGTTAAGGAGAGTGTCATTTAATTTCCATGTGCTTATGGGATTCTTGTGGGGTGTTTTGACATTAATGTCCAATTTTGTTGTGGTATGATCAGATAATATACATGGGATTATTGCAATTACTTTGCATTCACGTAAGCATATTCTGTGTGGTAGTATATAGTCTATTTTAGAGAATGATCCATGTGAAACTGAGAAGAATCTATATTCTGATGTTGTTGGATGGAACACAGTATAATTTTAGGGCCATTTGTTCACAAACCTGATTGAGTTCTGTTATTATTTTGCTAATTTATTGTTTGATCTGTCTGTCTGTGATAATGGGATGTTAAGTTCCCTCGTTATAACTGTATAACTGCTTATTTGAGTTTTAGTGTCTTAAGATTTGTCTTACATAGTTGAATGCTCCCATATTTGGTGCATATATATGTATGACTGTAATCTCTTCCACTTCACATTTTCCCCTGACTGTAATCTCTTCCACTTCACATTTTCCCCTAACAAGCATGTAGTGACTTTCTTTATTTATTTTGATCATTCTTGGTTTGAAGTTTATGTTGTCTGCAAACAGAATAGCTACCCCCCTTGTTTCTGGGTTCCTGTTGAATTTAGTATTGTTTTCTCTCTTTTGACTTTCAGTCTATAAATTTACTTTTGAGATAGATTTGTTTTTTGTATGCAACACACTGTTGAATTTTGTTTATTGATCACTTTGCCAGTATGTTTATATTGATTAGTAAAATGAGGTAATTTACATTAATGGTTATAACATATGTATTTGCTTATCTGTGTCATGTTATCTTTCTGTTGTTAATTCCCTACTTTTCCTCTCTGTTGAGTTGTTTGCTCTACTTGATGGATTCTTTTTGTCGTTGTTCTTGGAATTGTTACTTTACCACTTCCTAGAGTTTCTTTCGGTACTCTTTGTAGTGTTGGTTTGGGGGCCATGAATTTGTTCAGTTGTTATTTGTCATGCAAGTATCTTATTTCTCCATCTAGTTTCAAAGACAATTTTGCAGGATATATCAACCTACTTTGAAAGTTGTTTTCTTTGAGGACTTGAAATACTTTACTCCATGATCTTCTTGACTTGAAGGTTTGTATTGAAAAGTCTGCCATGATTCTGATAAGCTTTCCTTCATAGGTAATCTGTTTTCTCTGACAGCTTTTAGCATTGCCTCTTTGTGCCAAATTTTTGAGATCCTTTTTATTATACATATGGGTGAAGTTTTATTTTGGTTATGGCTAATTAGCTTTCTATATGCCTCACTTATCTCTAGATCAGATAATTTTCCCATGTTTGGAAAATTTTCTGCTAGCTTTTTTTCTGCTAGTTATTTTGTAAATAGTCTTATGTCATTTGTGTTGACCCCTGTCAATCTTGAATTTTCATTGTCACCGGTCAATCTTGTATTTTTTCTCCTTGTATCATCTTGCAGCTGTTGAGTTGATGTTTCCTGGTTCCTTGATGTTTTTAACAGATCTTTTCTTTTGGAATAATATGTTTCCATCTTGTCTTCAAGGTCTGAGAGTTTATCTTTACCTTTTTTTCAAGTGGTTTTCCCAGCTTTCAAAGGAATTTTTAATTTCCTGAATATCCTATTGAATCTGTTACATGAAGTTTAATTCTCATGTTTTAATTCAAGGTTTCCATACTTTTCTTCCAGAGACCCAAGTGGCTAGCCAGGCACTCTCCCAATAGATTGAAATAGAATGCTGGACTGTGCAGATCTTTGATCCTCCAATATCCCTGTGGCTAGCCAGGGTGCACCTGTGAACTATGGTGCTGGAGTCTTGCACTCCGTGACCTGTGAGGCTGGCCATGTATTTCCCTTATGGGTTGTGTTGGGCTGCACCGGGATGCTGTCCTGGGTAGAGCTCAGATCCTCTATAAAGCTATCAGAGACACTTCCCCAGAGTGTGCTGCCACCAGGGCCTTGTCCCTGGCTGGGAGTTCAGAGCCTCTGGCCCATGTAGCTATCCTGGATGCACCTCTGGAGTATGGTGCTGGGGTCTTGCCCTTGGCTAGGTGGATTTCACAAACTGTGGGACCTATATTGTTACCAGGGATACACCCCTTAACTATGGCCCTGGCACCTTATGCTCTGATGGACAAAGCACAAATTAATCAGGACTCTTCAGCTAGGTTGGTTGCTCCCTGAAGATTGCCTGTGAGGCTCTGGGCTGGACATAGTTCAGTATCTCTGTGACCTGTGAGGCTGGCTGAGCTTTCCTCCAATGGATTATGCTGAGATACTGGGCTGGGTAGAATTTGAATCCTGGACACATCTAGCAGGGATGCACCCCTAAAGTGTGACACCAGAGTGTTGCACTTGGCTGCATGGAGTTTAGAACCTCTGGGACCCATGTGGCTAGCTGGAACACCTCTCTCTAACTTTTCACTTTTACTTTTTCAAATAAACTTTGCCATTGCTTTTTGCTCCTTTCACTCAAATCTCTTTTTTGAGATGAGAAGGACCTGGACTCTTACTCCAGAAGCAGTGCTGAGAAACCCAGACTCTGGTAATCTTTATTTGGTAAGCTAGTTTTAGAAAGACCCACCCAGTAACTTTTAAGTGGAGCCAGCCAGGATATTACAATAAGAGTAAATTAGTCAGTGTGTGTGCTTAGGGTTGGAGATGAATTAGAGTGGAGCAATTCTGCTGCTCCTATGGTCTCTTTACTGTCCATTTTCTGATTATGTGCTTTTAGCTTTGTCTGATTTTTTGTTGTTCAATTTAGTGAGATCAGACCCATCTCTGTTTTAAGGAAGCTCCCTATTGATTATATCAACTTCAACAGATCCTTATACATTAAAGCTTGGTTGGGATCGCTTCTAGGCGTTTTGGCTAAGATCAAGTGTAGTACATTAAAGCTTGGTTTAACAATTTCACTTTTTAAACAAAGATTCATATAGCTTATAGTACACCACTACTAACAGATAGACAGTGATGGGTTTGGAAAAGGAAAGGAAAAGGGATGGCAACCAGTCAGATAGAGAAGAAAAAGAAAATTATAATGACTGAGATAAACAGAATAGATCAATATCTATTGATAATATTTTTATAATATTGGAGGGTTGTTGTACAAAATTTTTGAGAATAATTGTGACAACAGAAAGTATGTTGAGTGTGGGAAGGATAACTGTAGATGGAGGGAAGCTATGAGGAGGTCTGAGCCTATTAATTCTATAGAAAATTCTGGTGAGTTACCACTTCGTATATGACAGATACTATTTAGATAAAAACAATTAGTTAATTCTTATTCTCCTGTTGGGAGCCATTGAAGCTGGAAACTGACCATATATTCAAGGCTGAAGCATGACCATACTAAGAACAAAAAATGCCCAGGGCAAGTCATGTGAAGAAGCTGCTTTAGAGAACACCTAGCTCAAGACAATCTTAACAGTGGGTTGCTAAGACAACGGTGTCATGTGACATTAAATTGCTAAAAGGTATAAATAAATGTTGCAGTGAAGGGCCAGTTCTTTCTCTCCCAGCAAGACATTAAGGCTTTCACCTGATCCCAGCTTTTGTTTCTTTTTTATTTTCTCATCTTCTCACTCTCCTACTCCCTAGGAACATCTAGAGCTGCAGTCATTGCTACATATGGCACCTGAACACAGACTGAGGTAAGAAGAATCAGTGAGTGATTGGACACTACTCACTTGCATGCAACAGGGGGTGAAGTGAATAGGTAGTGGTCAATATTCACTGAAGTGAGTTGATATTGACATCACCAAGTGTAAAACTTAAGGATAAATACTGAGTCCATTAGGGCAAAAAAAAAAAGCCTAAAACAGTTAGGCTTGAGAGAAGCCAAATAGACAAACAGGCTTAAGAGAATTCAACAAGAAAGCTGGCTTACAAGAAACCAAAGGTAAAGAAATGTATGGATTTCATCAGTTGTTAGGCATGAGACAAGTACATTTTAAGAATCATAAATGTATATGGAACTTTTTGTTGTATGCTTGATTCCAGGATTTACTTTTCTTTTGTGTATTTTGATTGGCAAATATCTTGATGACTGTGGGCTTGTTGGGAGGGCCACAAGAAAACTGTCTTGGAACAATATTTTAAAATCAAGTCCCAAGCAGGGAAGAGGTGGTAGAAAATAGAAACTCCTATAAAGTTTAATAAGGTTTGTAAGCTTGCTCAATTAGATAAGGAAGGAGAGACTGAGGATAACTCTTCCCTGCAAAAGGAGAGCTTTGCTGTGAATTCTATTTTGCAACACCCTGATATTTTTAATTGAGCCACAAATATCTATCCCCACCTTTTAAGCTCAGAGAAATTTTCCTGCATCACAGCTTAAAACTTTCACTTCTCAGGCGGTAGAGTGGCTTTCTCTGTCTCTCTTGCAATTGGTGCTAAAAGAAGCCAGACAGCTGAAGGAATACAGGGAAAGTTTTCATCATATCTACTCTGTTAGTAAACTTCAAACCCCCACTAGTTGGAGACAAATTATATTCCCTCAGATCATCAGGAAGGGGGGAAAAAGCTACTTGTATTCATTGGGTGGGAAGGGGGCATTTTGCTCAAAGTTGCTATAAGTTGTGCTGTTGCACCTGCAGGGGCAGCACAGTCACTAACTATCCCTTCAACAAGACCTTTTATCTGTCCAAAGTGTGATATCACTGAGTCACTTAATGTAAATTCAGAACAGATGTGGAAGGCCTACTTGTTCCAGAAAAACCTCTAGCATGACTGCCTCATCCCCAACAAACAATGGGAGTGTTTTCCTCAATTTCTCCCCAGCCCCATTTGCCTTGGGTTTTATAAGACTTCCAAGATGACAGGTTGTGGTCCCAAATGATTGAAAATGAGTAACTACAACAGTTCTAGGGTATTACTTGTTGTAAATAAAAAAATTTTGAATTGTATACAGATCAGGCCTCTGGCAATGCTGTTCAAAATTTAGCCACTATAAAAGATATGTTAATCTGAGAAGCGCTACATTTGGTCAACTTCTTTTTGATATGCAAATATGTGATAAATTTAGAATTACAGCCACAAGGGTGTGGAGGGAACTTCCTTGACCAGATCAAGAATCCATTGATTTGATTTTTTTTTGTCAGCTGATTCCAAATGAACCATTTCAGACTTTCACCTTTAAAAATGCAAATTATAATATAAAACTTTTATATATAACATTATTTTAAATAAAAATTGTTATGAAATGTGTTATTATGTCTTCTTTGCTTCATTTAGAACACTTATGTTTTTTAGAGCACTTTTAGGTTCACAGCAAAATTAAACAGAAAGTACAGAATACTATATGCTTTCTGCCCTACATTTGTATCCTCCCCCATTATCATCATTCCCCACCAGAGCAGGTTTGTTGCAATTAATGAACCTATCTTGATTCATCATACCCAACCACCCATAGTGCACCATTCCCTGTTAGTGTCTTACATTCTGAGTTTTAACAAATGGAAAATGACACATACCAATCATTGTAGTATCATACAAACTTTTGATTATCCTAAAAATCCAACATGCTATGCTTGTTATCCATTTCTTCTTCATAACTCTTGGCAATCAGTTATATTTTTAGTATCTCCATAGTTTTATCTTTTCCAAAATGTCATATAGTTGAAATTGTAGAGTAGGTGTTCTTTTCTGTTTGCTTTTTTAAATCAGTTTTTTTTAAAAAAAAAACAGTTTTATTTCTCTATTCCCAATTTTTATGTATTTTTTCTAGGCAGTCCAGGTCAGCCTTGAACTCCCAATCTTTCTACTTCTGCCTCCTGAGATTTAGGATTATAGGCATGTACCACCATGCCTGGCTAGTAGATTGGCTTCCTTTACTTAGTAATGTAATTTTAAATTCTTCTGCATCTTTTCCTGGCTTTGTAGTTCATCTTTAGTGCTGAACACTATCCCATTGTCTTGATGTACCAGAGTTTGTTTATCCACTCATAATAAAGTCATCTTATTTACCTCCAAGTTTTTACAATTAAGAAAAAACTGTAACAAGCATCCATATGCAGCTCTTACAGTTTCACAAACTATTATGAAATCCTTTGACTCTTGCTGGCTCATATGGTAAGAGTGTGTTTCTTTTATAAAGAAACTGCCAAACTCCCTTCCACAGTGGCGGTACCATTGTGCATTCCTACTGGCAGTGAATGGGAGCTCTATTCTCCATATCCTCATTACTGTTTTGTGTTTTCATACTAGACTTTGACCATTGTAAACAGTTATGAAATGGTTTCTCATTGTTTTAATTTACATTTCCCTAGTGGCATTAGTGTGGGGCATTTTTTCATGTGCTTATTTGCCATCTGTATTTCTCTTTGTTGTATCTGTTCAGGTCTTTTGTCCATTTTTAAATTAGATTATATTCTTATTGTTAATTATTATATGTTATTTGCATATTTTGAATTGCATCCTTCATCTGTTATATCTTTTGCAAATATTTTCTTCCAGTCAGGGCCTTTTCTCTTCATTGTCTTTACAGTGTTTTTCACTGGGCAGAAATGTTTAAGCATTTTTAATTTTAATGAAATCTAACTTGCTAAGTATTTCTTTTGTGGATCTCATTGTCAGTTCCAAGATCATCTAGATTTTCTCTTATGATATCTTCTGGAAGTTTTATAGTTTTGTGTCTTATGGTTAGCTGCAGGATTCATTTTGAATTAGTATTTGTAAGGAGTATGTTCAGTTTAATCTTTCTGCATGTGACTGTCCAGTTGTTCCAGCACTATTTTTTTAAACAATTGTTCTTTCCATTTCATCATTTTTGCTTATTAGTATATTATTTCATCAACACCATATTTTCTTGACAACTAACTTTAGTCTAAGTCTTTCAACTTTGTTCTCTCCCAATATTATTTTGACTTTTCTTGCTCTATTGCCTGTTTATAAATATTTTACAGTTTTTTCATAGCCTCAAAGTAACTTGCTAAAATTTTTAATAGGATTGTGTTCAATTTTCAAATCAACTTGGGGAAAACTTATATCTTGACAGTATTGAATCTTCCTGTCTGTGAATGTGAAATATTTCTATTTACTTGGTTTTTTACTTATGAGAGTTTTATAGTTTTGTTCATATAAAAGTTATATCTATGTTATTAGAATTATTCCTAAATATTTTTGCTGGTAACAAAAATGGCACTATATTTCAAGTTCTACTTGTTCATTGGTATTGTGTAGGAGAAGAATGTCCTTTTTGTATATTAACTTTGTGTCCTGTTACTATGATTGTTAAGTTTTCTACATAAGTGATCATGTCATCTATGAACAAAAGCAGTTTTATTTCTCTATTCCCAATTTTTATGTATTTTTTCTTGTTTTATTGCAATAGTAGGACTTTTACTGCAGTGTTAAAAAGGAGTGGTAAGAGGATATCATTGTCTTATTCCTGGTATTACTTGGAAGTCTTCTAGTCTCCCACTGTTAAATATGATGCTAGCAACAGTTTTTATAGATATTTTCGAATCAACATGAGGAACTTCCCCTCTTTATAGCTTTCTGTGAATTTTAATCATCAATGGGTATTGGATTTTGTCACTTCTGTGCCTATTGATATTATCATATGATTTTCCTTTTTAAGACTTCAATGTGATGAACTGCATTAATTTTCAAACTAGTTTTACACACCTAAGTTAAATCCCAATTGGCTTTAATGTATAATTCTTGATATACTGTTGAATTCAGTTTTATTTAGAATTTTTATTTCTGTGTTCATGTGAATATTGATATGTGGTTCTTATGTCTTTGTATGGTTTGGTAATAGGATAATGCTAGCTTCAAATGATTAGGGATTATTTCTCCTAGTTCTGTTATATGAGGCAGATTGTAAAGAATTGGTACAATTTCTTCCTTAAATATGTGGTAGAGCTCACCAATGAATCATCTAAGCTTGGTATTTTCTGTTTTAAAAGTTAATTATTATTGATTTATTAAATAGCTATAGCTCTATTCAGATTGCTTTCTTCTCTTAAGAGAGATTTGACAAGTTGTATCATTCAGGGGACTGGCCCTTTTCATTTAAGTTATCAAACATTTTGTGGCTCCTAAGTCTTAGGATTTATAACTGTGACATCCTGGCTTCTTATAGAATTTCAATGAAAATAACTCAACATTTGACTTATGTTGATTCAAAGAGCCTCCCTAGTCACCCAATAAAACATGTAGAGAGGTTTTTAAAAACAATAAAAATGAAAATAAATGGTGTAAGGCATTGAGAACTCTTTGGTGGCCTGGCCTAGCCTGGCTTGCTGAGGCAGGTCCTGTACCATGGAGCTGGGGTTTGCAGCCCTGCTTCCCCTGTGCTTGTTGAGGCAAATTATAATGTAGGAACACATTTGAGATGGCAAACTTCTATAAGTTTATAATTTCATAATCAATTAGAGGTCTCTGACCAAGTTACTGTTTGCTGTTTCTTCTAAATTCAATTGATCTTGACCGTATCTAAAGCCCAGCTACATACCTTTCATGAGCACTGAGTCAGGGTAATTGACTATACCTTAAGGCACCCTAGGTTAATTCAAGGGCCTTTCCCCAGAATGTTCCTATAATATGGCAATGGCCTTAACTATGCTCTGCTGTGTACGGGCCCTCCTTCCCTTGTTCCCAGAGTGTTTCTATTGTTTTTAAGACCAGCGTGCCTTTCAATATATGACGCAATGTATGTAAGCAATTATGTAACATTTTGTCACTTGATTTATACCTCCCACTTCTCAACTTTATATGAACTAAACTTTTCCTAAGTTCAGTGCTTTTGAGGAATTATCCCCACAATAGTCCACTGGCATAAAGATCCAACAGTTCCCTGGTCTAAAGATTAAATTCTGCCTTCTTATCTCCCTGGTGCAAAAAGTCTCCTTTTCAATGTAGTTTGGCTTCATTTGGCTTGGCTTAGGAATTTTCCTGCAACATGCTGAGGTACAAACTCTACCAGGGCCTAACAGGCCTTTCAATGGCAAGCTATCAAGTGATGCCACAACACTCAGTGCAAGTCCAGGAAGGCAGAACAGCTCTCTGGCATGCCCAAGCTTGTTCTCATTACCTGCCCATGTGCTTTATGCATCAAAATTTTACAAGGTGCTGGCACTAGAACCACCCCAGTTCCAACCCTTACAGTGGCCCAAGATTTCCCCAAGCCTCCCTATACACCTCCCAGCCAAATGCACAAAAGGTGGGGAGACTAGAGCCATAGCCTGAGGTGCAAACCACAAATAGCAGAGTACTGCAGGCAGCTAAGTTAGTTAGAAATATTATGGGCAGTCAGACAGGTTCAGGCCCTCAAGGAAGCCTACACAAAAGACCATATGTCTTGAGACCTTGGAGAAATCAGACACCCCATGTGGACCAGATCTCAAGACAAAAGGCAAAACAAATGCAACCACACCCTAAGTATAAATGCAACCACACCCTAAGTATAAACATCATTCTAAATATGTATGGATCACCTTGGCAAAGCCTGGAGCTACCATCTCAACCCCCTAAAAGAACAATCACTGCTCTTTTAGCATTCCCTCTTGCTGTGTGACTCACTTCCCCATTTGTCCCTGATTTGACCTATTTTACCTTAACAATTAATCTTATTGGTTGACCATAGTTCTATCCCACCTCATGCCCATCTGCCTTGTGAGTTCCCAGTTTTCCCCATCTTCAACCCATCTTACCTTGTGGTTTTATGCATAAAAGTCCCTAGAAAAAACAGTCTTTGGCAACCTACTCAGGAAAATTTCTGTCTCTCTCTCAGACAGAAGCTTTGTTTCTTCAATAAATATATTCTGCTCTTAATCTCCACTGTTCCTAAAATTGATTCTTCAATTTTAGAAACACAAACTCATACCAGACATACTAGGCTTGGAGTTTCATTCCCCTATATCAAATGGAGAGGCTAAAGTGCCTAAATATAAAATGCAGTTTTTTGGGTTTTTTTCCTCTTTATCTTACCACAAAAATTCCTTATAACAGTCAGATCTAAAAATGATTAAATATGCATACAGTTTAAATTTCAAAAAAACAAAAGGAGTCCACCTCATAATAGATTTCATTTGGCAAAATATACCATTTAAAAAATTTTAAAATTCTAACAAAGATGGAAATATAATGAAATCAAATGAAGGATAAAATGAGTCCACTGGAAAGATGTTTAAATTGGACAATAAAAGTACCTACTCCAGTGCTAATGTGGGGTCAAGGGAATGCTTATGTTGTTCCAGGAAAGGCTAAATGGCCTGTCAGAGTTCCAATGTGTGCTGTCCGGCTGTATCATGGATCTGAACTCAGACAAGAAGTTGATTTCATCTCTCAAGAAGCTGATACTCAGTCTCATGACAATGATGCCTTGGAGACCATACCACAACCAATAAACAAGGATAGGGTTAAACTGGACCTGGGGCCCATTGAAGGAATTGAAGTGGGATGCCCAGGAAATGGTAACCAAAAACAAGAACCAAAAGTCTAAATAAGTGATCAGATTATATAGAAATAAGCAAACTGAAAGTTTAATGAAAGAGGCCACAAAAATTTACCAGTATTCTTAACATAAAATGCAAAAATATACATTAATTATTGGTAAGATTTTGTCCTTTCCAAATTCCTTTTACAAGGGGTCTCTGCTAATTGGCCTAGAACAATTCTGACTAATCAATTTATGATTATAAGTTCTAATTTATAAAAAAAAATTATTGTAATTCAATTTGGCTAAAAATATACTTGGGTGCACTCTGATTTTAGAAAGTGTGTTAGTATGCCTATGTATCTGTCTGTTTGTCCAGGTTTTGGGAGTCCCTGAGCTAGAGATCATTCACATGTGTGGAGCCAAAAGAACAAGTGCCTAAACAGGAGTGCCCAAATGGTACTGAGCACCTGAGAAACACCCTGAGGGCATCGAGTGCTGGAGGTGAACAGGTGTTCCAGCCTTGAGAACACGGCATGTAAGAAGCGAGCTAGATCAGCAAAGGGGCACATGAAATGGGAACTTAAGATAGTTCTCTTGGACACCAACAAGCAATGTGCTTGTTTTTATGTTTGAATCTGTAGAGATCCCCTATTTGTCCATTTGTCCTTTTTGTCCATTTGTCTTTGATTGTCCATTTGTCCATTCTGTGAACAGCTGTTCTTTTTATTTTGAGCTCAGAAAAATTTCCCCTTTTTTCTTTTTGTTTTGCATTTTTGCATCATTTGATCAAAGATTTGCTTGGGTTATAGATTTACAAAGCATGCTTCCACCTGGGCAGGCAGCTAGTCCAAATGCCACATTGCTTGCTAGCTGACCTAAATGATGCAAATATTGGTTATAAAAATGTAATGTATATTGTTGTTTATTATGGACTAAGAGTTTCTCAATGTTTAAAAATTAAGGGGTTAAATGTTATGATTGGGTTTTTCATAAGTCATCAAAAACTTATTAAGATGATTAAACAAAATCCCTGGGAGTTGGAATTGTTGGACAAGACTCCAATAGATTAATAATAAAGCAGCTGCCTGGTAACATTTTTAACCAGTTGTTGTTCACTGTTTGGAGGCCACAATGATCTCCATAGCTTATAGGAGACACCCCAACTAAAGTTATAAAAATATATTATGGTAATATGTTCACATTGGTCATCATCAAAAGGAATAATACAATAAGGTATTTGATTTAAAGATGCTCTGATGGAGATCACTTTGCAGCACCAGGAACTTCAGCCAGAGGCGTATTTTGGGCCAGCCTAGACTTGGGATTCTCCAGCAACTCCACCTTCTCCACAGACCACCTCATGGCACCCAGGAACTCCAGTCAGAGGCATGCACGGGATGAGCCTAGACACAAGCCTCTCGTGTGACTCCATCTTGCCCACAAATCACCTCACAGCACCCAAGAACTCCAGCCAGAGAGCCCACCATTTCTCCCAGAACCTTGCACTACAGTGGATTAACTGTGCTAGTTTGAGGGGACATTCAGTGACTGCCTCACCCAAATGGAAGATCTTGGCAGGCTCCAGTCAGTGTGGTAAGCATGCCGCTAAAATAAGAGGTGTACAGTGGGTAAATAGGCCAGTAGTAAAGATCCCTCCAACTAAATGTAAGACCTTGGTGAGTCTGACAACAGTTTGGGTGACTCTTCCTGCATACAAAAAACATCAGGCAGAGTGAGTAGTGTGCCAATAAGAACTCCCCCAACTTGGAGAAAATCAAAAGGGCTTATGAGACACAGGCACACAACACGAACACAGTATGGCCTCAACCAACACAAATACTATACACAGGGACATTTGGTGACCTGGAATAACCTGATGATAAAGTAATAACAGGAACTAAAAGTTGAACTACATCAATACTACTAGGCTTGACAGCCCAGGAAGAATATAGAACTCACACAACAGGCCCTGCAGTGGAAAGTCAGGTGAGAGGCCCACCTATTTATTGTGGGACAAAGCAATTGGACAAAAATCAACCTTACATTAGGACCCCAAGATACATACTACCAACAGTTGACACTAGTGGGATTGAAGGACCAAATATTTACTTGAAAGGGGAAAATGGCAAAAGCAAAAAGCAAAATGTAATCTCAAACATCTAGTCCACCAGGAGCAAGTACAAGAGACATTGAAATAGAAGACTTCAAAAATAACACATGAGAAATCTCTGAAAATATAGTGAGTGAAATAAAAAAAAAAGAAATCCATGAGACTATAGAGGAAATCAAATTAGAAGTACTCTCCCATGTAAAGATAGAAATAACAACTTTAGTAAAAGAGTTGCTGAGTGAAGCTAAAGAAAAAATACTGCAGCATGGGAAACTGATTTAAACCTTGAATGAACAATATGGAAAATATGCAGAATTCATGAAAAAAACGTAAAGAGACATCCAAGGAACAAAAAATTTTATTCAAAGCTGGCAAAACTGTTTAAAATAAGCTGAGGATAGGATTTCAGACCTTGAGGACAGGATCGCTATTAGTGATCATGAAAGGACAGAACTTTTAAAAATAACAAAGTAGCATGAAGTGACAATCCAACAGCTTCAAGATGATGCCAAGAGAAAAAAATATAAGATTAATAGGCATCATTGAAGAGCCAGGAGTCATTGCAAATGACATAACCAAAATATTCACAGAAATAACAGAAGAAAATGTCTCAAACATGGGGAAAAACTGATATGCAGATAAGTGAAGAATACAGAACTTGAAGCAGTCACAACCGACATAAATCTACACCCAGACATGTAATAATTAAAACACAATATTAAAAGCTGTTAGAGAAAAGACACAATTCACCTATCAAGGAAATCCCATTAGAATCAGAACAGACTTATCAGCACAAACCCTCAAGTCAAGAGGAGCTTGGAGTGAGGTGTTTCAAGCCCTGAAAGAAAACAACTTTCAACCCATACTGATGAACCCAGAAAATTTTTCATTCAAATTTAATGGATACTTCCTTAACAATGAACAACTGAAGAAATTCACATCCACCAAGTGAAGCCTAGAAAGAGTATTAAAAGACATACTAGATAGAGATAAAAATGACCACAATTCCCAGAACAACAGAAAGAAGCCAGCAGGTAGGACAAGCAATTAAACAAGGGGGGAAAGCAGAAACTAAACAACTAGAACATAACATGGCAAAGTTGAGCCAGTAAATATCAGTGATATTCATAAATGTAAATGGCCTCAATTCAATAATCAAAAGAAACAGGTTGACAGAATGCATCAAGAAACATGATCTCACAATATGCTGTATAGAAGAAAAACATATTACCCAAAAGGAAACTCATAGATTAAAAGTCAAAGGATGGAAAACAATATTCCATGCAACAGGAACCCAGAAAAAAGCAGGGGTAACTGTTCTATTTGCAGACATGAACTTCAAACCTAACATTATTAAAAGAGATAAAGAAAGTCAATACATACTCTTTAGTGGAAAAATTCAAGAGGAAGTACTAACAAATATAAATATATATGCAAAAAATTACAGAGCACCCAACTATGTAAGACGCATACTAATGGACAAGAAAAACCAAACACACAAGAACTCAATTATAATACGGGACTTTTACAGCTGACTGTCGCAAAGAGATAGATCAACTAGACAAAAAGTCAGCAAAGAAATAATAGAACTGAATAATATCTTTGAGCAATTGGACTTAGTAGATGTTTACAGAGTGTTCCACCCAACCACATCAGAATACACATTCTTCTCAGCTGCGCATGGGACATTCTCCAAAACAGACAATATATCTTTCCATAAAACATTCTTAAATGACTATAAAGGTATTGAAATTATCCCATGCATACTATCTGAAATTGGAAATTAAGGGCAAAAAATTGAAAAACCTGTATAAACACAAAGAAATTAAATAACAAACTTTTTAACAACCAGTGGGCTACAGATGAAATTAAAGAAGAAATAAAACAATACCTATAATTCAATAAAAATGGGGAAACAACATACTGTCACCTGTGGGATGCAATGAAAGTGGTCTTAAGAGGGAAATACATAGCAATAAATTGTCAAATGAAAAAAAGGGAACAAGCACAAATAAACAACCTAATGCTTCATCTCAACCTTGTGGAAAAAGAAAAGCAAGTTAAACTCAAAGCTCATAGAAGAGAGAAAATTGTAAAGATTAGAGCAGAAATCAATGCAATTGAAATGAAAAAAATACAAAGAACTAATGAATCAAAAAGCTGGTTTGGTGAGAGAATAAAAAAATTGACAAACCTCTAGCTAACCTCATAAAGAAAAAAACCCAAATTCATGCAATAAGGACTGAAAAGGGGGAAATTACTACATATCCCATGGAAATTCAAAAGATCATGAATACCTACTTTGAAAATCTCTACTCACATAGAGTGGAAAACACAGAGGAAATGGAAACATTTCAAGAAACATATGAACTACAAAAGCTCAACCAAGAAGACATAGCAATTTTGAAAAACCCAATATCAGCTATTGAAATTGAAACCATAATTAAAAACTATCAACAAAGTAAACACAGGTCTTGATGGATTCATAGCTGA
Source organism: Hydrochoerus hydrochaeris (assembly GCA_004027455.1). Taxonomy (NCBI): domain Eukaryota; kingdom Metazoa; phylum Chordata; class Mammalia; order Rodentia; family Hydrochaeridae; genus Hydrochoerus; species Hydrochoerus hydrochaeris. The sequence continues at coordinate 55,385 of PVLA01010637.1, forward strand.
ATTCTGCAAGAAATTTAGAGAACATTTGATGCAATACTCCTTAATCTCTTCAATGAAATTGAATAGGAAGCAATCCTTCCTAAATCATTCCTGGAGGCAAGTATTATGCTGATACCAAAAGCAGAGAAAGACCCAATCAAAAAGGAAAACTATAGGCCAATCTCACTAATGAACATTGATGCAAAGATTCTCAATAAGATACTGGCAAATACAATGCAGCAAATCATCAAGAAGATTATACTTCATTACAAAATGGGATTCATTCCAGGAATGTAGGGATGGTTTAACATAGGCAAATCACTAAATGTTATACACCACACCAACAGAGCCAAAAACAAACCCACGTAGTCATCTCAATAGATGGAGAAAAAGATTTTGATAAAGTCCAACCCATGTTCATGATAAAACCCTTCAGAAACTTGGAATACATGGTGGCTACCTCAATCTTATAAAGGCTATTTATGACGAACCAACAGCTAACATTGTACTAAATGGACAAAAACTGAAAGCTTTCACTTTAAAATCAGGAACAAGACAAGGATGTCGACTAGCACTAATTCTATTCAATATATTTCTCGATACACTAGCCAGGGCAATCATAGAATTGAGAGAAATAAAAGGAATAAAGATAGGAAAGGAAGAAATTAAATTGTCACTATTTGCAGATGATATGATACTCTATATAGAAGACTCAAAAAACTCCATTAAAAGACTACTAGATATAATAAACAAATTCAGCAGAGTAGCTAGATACAAAGTCAATGCTCAAAAATCAATAGCATTCCTGTACACGAAACAAAAAACTCAATGAGAGGAAAATTATGGAAATATTGCCCTTGACAATAGCATCTAAAAAATTGAAATACTTAGAAATCAAGCAAAACTAAGAATACAAAAGACCTATATGCTACACTAACTATGCTACACTAAAAAAAGGAGATTGTAGAAAATGAAAAGTTATTCCTTGCTCTTGGCTAGGAAGAACCAACATTGCCAAAATGGCCATCTTCCAAAAACTGTTATACAGATTTAACACAATCCCAATCAAAATACCATTAACATATCTCAAAATCTAGAGAAAACACTCCTAAAATTCATTTGGAAAGAGAAGAAACCTAGAATAGCAAAGGAAATTCTGGGCAACAAAGGCAAGGCAGGAGTCATCTCAATTCCTGACTTGAAACTATACTAAAAAGTCATAGCGATAAAATCAGCATGGTACTGGCAAAGAAATAGACCTGAGGATCAATGGAACAGTTTAGAGATGCAAAAATAACTACAAAGACACTCAGTCACCTGATATTTGACAAAGGTTCTAAAGATATTCACTGGAAGAAAGATAGCCTCTTTAACAAATGGTGCTGGAAAAATTGGCTCTCCACATATCGAAGACTGAAACTAGATCCATGTCTATCACCATGAACACAACAAAGTCTAAATGGATTAAAGATCTAAATATTAAAATAGAAACACTAAGTCTACTGGAAGACACGGTAGGTAGAAGTCTTGGAGATATTGAAGTAGGCAGAGAATTCATGAACAAAATGCAAACTGCATGGGAAACACTTCAAAGTATCAATAAATGGGATCTCATATTATTTTAAATTTTCTGCACTTCAATAGAAATCACCAAGAGAGTGAAAAGAAATCCCATGGATTGGGAAGGAATTTTAGACAGCAAACCCTCAGGCAAAGAACTTACATTCAGAACATATAAAAAATTGAAAAACATCAAAGCCCCCAAATTCAAAGACCCTCTCCGAAATGGGCATTTGAAATGAACACACAGTTCTCAGATGAAGATATACAAAAGGTAAATAAATACATGAAGAGATGTTCACCATCACTGGTCATTCAAGAAATGCAAATTAAAACAGAATTGAGATTTCATCTCACTCCAGAAAGAATACCTACCATCAAGAAAACAACTGATAACAAATGCTGGCGAGGCTGCAGGGGAAAAAGGAACCCTGCTTCACTGTTGGTGGGAGTGCAGACTGGTGCAGCCACTATGGAAATCATTATGGAGATTTCTCAGAAGACTAGGATTGGAAGTTTCATTCAACCCAGCTATTCGCCTCCTGGGTATTTTCCCAGAAACCCTGAAAAGGTCATATCACAGTGATATATGTGCCCTCACATTCATAGCAGCACAGTTCGTAATAGCTAAATGTTGGAAAAAATAAAAATGCCCATCAGCTGAAGTGTGGATGAAAAAGATGTGGTATTTTTCTACTATGGAATATTACTAAGCTATAAAAAAGGATGATCTTGAGGCCTTTGACCTGAAATGGAGGCAACTTGAGCCTATTCTCATAACTGAAATAAATAAGAATCATATTTATAAATATCACATTGTGTCTCTAGTGTAAAAATGAATGAGAACTGTGGAAGTAATAAAACCCAAAATGTGTAATTGCTATTGTCAAAAGGAGAGGAAAAGAAAGTGCTCTAAAGAATACAACTGCATCTGTGTTTAAGTGTGTAGGATTGATAACCATATTGCTAAGTGTTTTTTTGGATCATTGAGCAGAACTGTTTGCTGTCTCACTGCTTGAATGTCCACTTTGTGTGCTTTAATTTTGTAACTTGAACAACTGTTTCTAAGATGACAGTATGTAATCTGTCAACTAGAGATTTCTTTTTTTTCTTTTTTAATTTTTATTTAAAGAGGAAAAAAAGCATGTAAAGGGTAGAGATAATACAGGATTTCAGAAAAAAAACAAAAAATAAGAGATAACTAGCTGAAAAATTACATCTTAGAAATAGTTGTTCAAGCTACAAAATTAAAGCATACAAAGGAGATAGTCAAACAGTGAGAGTGTAAAAAGCTATGTATATATGAGTCTCTGCATGTATTTCTATTTTTTCTGTATTAGAGGGAAAAACAAAATTTAGTAAGACAAAACAAAACAAATTCCTATAACTAGAGATTTCTTAATGCTAATTTTATTTTATTTAAATTTTTGGAATTTTGTATTATTGCTTCTCTTTTTTCTGCTTTACTTTTTTTCTCTTTAAAAAATTTTATTAAAAATGATTTTAAAAAGATGCTCTGATACAAAGGTTTTCATATGTATGTGACAGATTTTTATTAACCTCAATGTATATTCACATTTTCTTATTTCCTAATGTATAAGTTTTCCAAACTGGAAACCAGAGATTGTTTATGGTGCCAAATTTTGTTTCAGATTCAGACCTCTGCCTTCAGCAAATGCTTATTATATGTACATCTTACTAAAAATAATCAAGTTAGGTAAAAGCTTCTTATGTATTAGATAAGGAGGACTGACCCAAAAGGGGGTATCTTATGTCAAAAGTGCAAATTCAAGTGTGTTACAAAATATCAAGATTCTCATGCTATAATATTAGGTATGATTTAAATTTCTAATTTTCTGTGTAAAATATGTAAAAATATTATACAGGTATTCAGATGGTAAAACATCCATGGTTAATAGGAAACAATGGTTTCATTTAATGCTATAAGATGCTTTATATTTGGAGAAAATAGTAATGTTAAACTTACTCCTCTCACTACACTGCACTGTTATCAATTTTTTCTTCTGCATGTTCAACAACTGAGGTTTAGAGAACAAAAGTTAGAGAGAAAAGTGTGCTGAGAGGATAGCTAATATTTTGGCCCTCACCCTCTGAGGTCAGTTAGGACCCAGAACATAAGAGAACCTCTGCTGCATCATACTATGTTCAGTGAATCGAGAAGATTGTGAGACCACAGAGAAAAGTTCTGATCAAGAAGATTGTGAGACCACAGAGAAAAGTAATCATCAATGTGGTTTGCCTAAGGAGAGTCACCAGGAGAAAAAAGTATCTCAAACTTTTATAGAAAGCAACTTGATCAAGCAATGACCATGACTCACACAGATGGCTGACATTTGACAATATAGATAAGTGGTCCTCTGTATGGTTGCAAGGTAATTCCTAAGGACACTTAACTGACCTTGACACAGATAGCAATTTAATATAGGTCTCACCTTAACTTGGTCTTGAACATTCTATAGAAAAGTACAACTTCAAGAGGTATAATACAATGCCATAGTAATATGTTAGCCATAAAAGAAGCTCAAATCAATAACACTTTCTGACAATTGTTGACTACACTGGTAATTGTTTACTGTTATGAATTAATGGACTGTACAGAGTTTAAATTGTGGGAGTTCTCCTAACACCTCCTTCAGCTTCAACAGACCACCCATCCCGTGCAACAGCAAAACAAAAGAGGTGGGTATGTTGGGAGGCACTGAAGCTGGAAATTGACCACACATGCAAGGCTGGAGCGTGACCATTCCAAGAATGAAGAGCACCCAGGGCAAACTACATGACGAAGCTGCTTGAGAGAACACACAGCCCCAAGACAATCTGAACAGGGTGTCATGTGACATTAAGTTGTTAAAAAGTATAAATAAATGCCCCTGCAGCAAGGGGCCAGTTTCTTCTCTCCAATCCAGAGAGTAAGGGCTCCACTTGATCTCAGCTTTTATCTCTTCTTTATTTTCTCATCCTCTCACTGTCCTTCCCCTCCTCCCCCCGGGAACAGCTAGAGCTGCAGCCGGCCACTACATTCTCCTTTTCTTATATACAAATATCACATATCTCCTACTGTGCATGTTCATCTCATGTGTACTGCTGTCCACACTGAACAGTGGCAGAAGCAAACTTAGGACATAATATTCCCTGTAGACACATAGTCCTAATGTTTGAGTTGAATAGAATTCCTGTTCTGGCAATCTGCTGTATATCCCTTTCTGTGTCCATTGTGATGCTGCAAATAGGTCTCTTTCCAAAAGTTCCATAAGGTTCACAGCTCTGGTCTGGGGTCCTGGTGCTCAATGTCCCTCTGATGTGACAAAGAGATTTTTCCTGCCAGCCCCAGATGCTAGACAATGGGTAGCATGCCACACTCAGACCTTCCTGGTGGTTAGTAGTGTAAGAGTGACTGATCTTGGCTGGCTCAGTTTTATCTCCCTTTCTCTCATGTATCAGAATGCAACCTGTGGCTCCCCATTCACAAGATCAGTGTTGCTTAGAGCTCTAGGTTAAGGGTCTGGGAGCTCAGTAGTCCACTGCAATGTGTGAAGGAGCTTGATGGCACCATATGGCAGGCAACGTACAGTTTCACTCTGTAACTCAATTCTCTGGTGTATAGGAAAACACCTATTCTAGGTTGGCTCTGTCATGCCCCTGATTTGCCCTCATATCTCCGGGGATGCAGTCTACAGCTCTCTTCCTTCAAATTCTGTAGCAATGAGAACTGAAGGCTAGGGCTCTGGATGCTCAGTGGCATTCTGGTTGGGGTGCAGGAGTCAGTAAACACAGTGCAGGATGTCACACTGACTCAAATGTCTGGTGTTTAGGATAAGAAGAAAGCTATTGGTTTGACCTGGTCCTCCTGTATCTCCTTCTTTCCAATGAGTCCCATGGGAATCATCATATAGTCCCCCATCCACAAGTTCTTTGGCGCCTATAGTTTGAGTATAATAATCTGGGCACTCAGAAGCCTTCCACCAGGAGTAGGGCATTTGTCCTCTCCAGACATCTGGTACGGTAGTGAGCAAGAACTTGCTGTGCTGAGGGGAATATGGGCAAGACAAGATTTCCTTAACCAGCATCCAGAAGCAGACAAGGTAAACCATCTGCCCATCAGAACACTGGGGCTGAATCAGAACATTCAGGTGCTCTGTTAACATGCAGGCAGCAGCACCAAGATAGGTCAGTGTAAAAGGAAGAGCTTCTCATTGGCGTTTCTGAAATGGAACAAATATGATTCTATGGCTCATTATGTAGGCACTGGTGCTATTATTCTTGGTATCCTCTGTGAAGTGTTAGTGGGTTTCTTTTTTTGAATTTTTTTATTTAAAGAGGAAAAAAAACAAAGAGTAGAGATAATACAGAATTTCAAAAAAAAATAAAGAGTAAGAAATCACCAGTTGATCA
>PVLA01010638.1:0-61306 GCA_004027455.1 Hydrochoerus hydrochaeris
TGTGTGTGTGTGTGTGTGTGTTTTGCTTTCTGGAGCTCAGATGGGCTTACTTCCTGTGGTGGATTAAAAACTGGTGGTCAACTTTAAAACACCAGCTGAACTGAATCAATGTGGTGCTGAGTGTAGATGGCCCACCTGGGGATTGTTGCCAGCATAAAAAGGAGACCTGGGGAGGAAGAGAAGCATTGCAGGTTCTCCTCAGTGAGTGTTATTATTTGGAGCTGTTTGTTCATTTGAAACTGTTGGTTCATTAGGAGCTGTTGGCTCTCCTGGAGGAGCTTATCATGCTGGCTTCCCTGGTATGAACTCAGCTGTTATCATCAGAGGAGCTCAGGACCTTGTCCCTGAGAATGACTGTGATTCACTTGGGAGAGCTCTGGTCCCTACTTTGAGCGTGGCTTCCTGGCTCTAGAAGGGAAGATGTGCGCTGTTCAGTCTCCAGGAGAAGCCTGTCACACTGGCTTGCTGATGTGGCTTCGGCTGTTCTCATAGTTGGAGGAGCTCAGGACCTCTGAGGATGACTGTGGTACTTTTCAGGGGAGCTCTGGTCCTTATTTTGAGCATGCAGAACCCTCAACCTATTGGCACAGATCCTTCACTTACAGGCAGAGACTTTCTAGTTTCCACTGCTGACCTTGGGGCCTTCCCAGCGCAGATGCATAAAATAGACTTGCATGAGTCATTGTCATGGGCTCTAGGCCTCCAGTTGGACTCGTGGGAAGCACTGTCATGGGCTCTAGGTCTTCAGCTGAACTTTGCAGGACATTGATGTGGGATCCAGGCCCTTGGCTGGATTCTCTAGGTCTTTAGTGTTGTGGAGAGATTTCCTGTACTTCCTTTGTATTTGACTCCTTGGGTGACCATTATAAATAACACTACAGATTATGTGTCCGTATTGTCTTGTTCCCCTTGCAGACTCTGACTAAACACTTCCCATGTGCAATTGGAGTGTAGCCTTTTCTGTCTCATAACCTGGTTACATTTTGTCTGAAGTTTTGTAGCTGTTTCTACATCCTGCTTTTTGTGTTTGGGTTGGTCTGCTTCTCATCACTATAATAAAATTCCTGAAATAATCAGCTTACAAAAAAACAAAAGGTATAATTTGGCTCCCCATTTGGGGATTCTACTCCTTGGTTGGTTGGCCCTGTTGCTCTTGGTGTTTGATGAGACAGAACATCATAGCAGAAGCACATGATGGAGAAAACCACTCACTTTGTCACCAGGAGGTCCTGGGACCCCAAATCCTCTTCAGAGTAGCTCCCCAGTGACCTCAGTACCTCCCACCAGGCCCTGCCTTCTGAAGGTTCTACTCTTTCCCAACAGCAGCATGGCGGGCATAAAGCTTTAACCAGTGGGCCATTAGAGGATGTTCAGCATCCAAATATAGTTGTCCTTATGGATTTTGAACCTTTTCTTTCTACCATCATTTTAGTAAAACAGAAAGGAGAAAAAATACATGTATTCCTTCTCAAGTTTAGCTAGAAAACTTTATTTTATTTTTTCTTTAAAAGGATTATACTGATTGTACATCTGAAAGCTATGCAATTCATTGGAATAATGAAACTTTTTTTGTATTTTAGCTGATTGTGTCATATAGGAATGATAGGATGATGAAAATTCCTGGGGAAGAGTTGATCTTCAAGGAAACCAAAACTCTGGATTGTTAAAAGGTCAATATGATGTTTTTAAAAATGCCTTTCATTTCTAGATTGTGAGCCAGCCATGCCTTTAGTGAAGAGGAACATCGAACCCCGGCACTTGTGCCGGGGAGCTCTGCCCGAAGGAATTACCAGTGAGCTGGAGTGTGTGACCAATGGTACTCTTTCTGCCATCATTCGCCAGCTAAGCAGTCTCAGTAAGTCATCTTTTTAATTATTTATTTTATTCTGGTTAGTGATGACATTTTAACTTCATCTTCCTGAATGGATTTCAGCAGTCATGTGATTTCAGCTTAAAGGAAAGAACTTTTCTCCCTATACATTTCCCAGGCTGTAACTAACTTCTGCAACATTCTGGGTTTGTGGTGCTTATTGAAGATGTAATGCTGAAATTACCAGATCAGGAATTAATAGATAAGACTGTATATGTAAATTTAAAGTAGTGTTAATTTTTTTAAAGCTTTTCAAACTGAAGGTAACTGATATTATTTTAAAAAATTTTTTTGTCAACTGTTTTGTTAAACAATCAATATAAATTATTTTCTTACAGATATAATAGATTGAAAACTAGGTAAACCTGTAATATATCTGGTACATAGTAGTTGCTCAGTAACTATTTGTTGATTGACAAATTATAGAATAAAGCTTTTTAACATTAAGATTTGCTAATTTTAACCAACTAAAAGTTAAAATGCTGGCACTGGCTCATGTATTGAAGTCAGCCAGTGTTCATTAATATTGTTTGTCAACTTGACTAGTTGAAGGGACTCCTAGAGAGGTGATTGCATCATGGGCTGCTCTAGTTTTCAATAGGTCGCCCCCTGATACTCATAGTCATGTGGGCTGTTTGGAGGCAGTAGGTCCTGGGGACGGTGCCTTTGGGCTGCATATCGCTCTCCTTGGTTCTGCTTCTTGGCTGTTGTGCAGTGAGGAGCTTTGCTGTGACACACCCTTTAGCCACCGCATCTGCCTTGGGACCAGCCAGTCATGGACATGAGCTGTGAGCCTCAGCCATTTTCACCTGTATGCGGTAGGTCAGGCCTTTCCCCCCAACAACAGGAAAGCCAACCAGTACAGAATACGGTGCCAAAAGCAGGTCATTGCTGTTCCTGTACCTGACCGTGGGTTCAGTATCTTTTGGAACTAACCAATTTATGGGGATAGTTGGGAGAAGTTTACAGAGAATCAAGCTGGAGAAAGCCTGCGGTGCTGGGAGCAGAGTTGGATGAGTGATTCTGCTTGGGGCTCGCAGTGTTGACAGCAGCGTGAGAGTAAGGCCTGGGCTCATGGGTCTCAGCTGAGAATGAAGACTCTGAATCAAGGCCATGTGTGTTGCATTCTAGGGAAACATTTTGTGTGTACTTTCCTGGGCCCTAATACTGTGTGTGAGGCTGAATTTAAAGGAGGCAGACTCCTTGGCGTGGCAAAGGAAATGTCAAGTCAGTTCAGTGTTCAGGTGTGGCAAGGCTGCTTTTAGCCATATTTATGTTGAGAATTGGGAGCAAAGAGCAGAGCAAGAAGATTTGAAATGCAACATTTTAGCCCCCAAAAGAAACATGTAAAGTTGGGACCAAGGGAAGTGTAGTTGTTGAAGAGATTAGTATCATTAAAAAGAATTTCAATACTTCACATCAGGACAAGAAATAAAAGGCCTTGTGGAGCCCCACTGATTGCAAGCTCACACATGTAAATGTAAGAAGAGGCCTCTGCTGTAGAAGGCACACCTTAAATTATGTCACTGTGCTCAGCTGTCCAGGCAGTGGGGCTTGGTCACTGCTCCCACTGGTGGCAGACTTGGTGTCATCCACCTGATGCTGTTGTTTTCTGCATACAGGTTACAAGAGCTGTAGAGTCATGGAGGCTTCAGCCCAGGTCCACAAAGAGGCCTGGGAGGCCAGGTAATGTGCCTCTACGAGGGATGCAGAAGCTGCGAGAATAAAAGCTAAGGCACAGTGCAGACCCCAGGAAGTTGGCGATAGTAGAATGTGAGAACACCTGCTGCAGGAAGGTGTTAGGTAGTAAGTGGAGCCAGCCTGTAAGAGAGAAGCCATATGTGGGTTACATCCAGTGAGACCAATGAGGTGGGGCCGCCCAAATCCTCTGGACCTCACATTTTACCACCCGGTGCCCTCAGTGCCACTTAGGGCGCAGCTGAACTTAATGCTTGCCCTCCTGAGTTTCGGTCTTGCTTTGCTCTGCTTTTTTTCCTATTTCCTTATTCTCCCCTTTTGGAATGGGAGCATTTACCATGTGCTGTTGTATCACAGAATTAATTAGTTTGGCTTTAGTCTTTGGACTTGGAGCATTGCCAGAACTGTGGAGACTTTGGGGAAAAAATTTTATTGTACTTTTGGTTGTATGGTAGGTACAGTTATGACCTTGTTAATGTATTTATTTGAAGATTAAGTTTGGTTTAAGATGTGAATAGGTATCAAAATGACAAGGATTCAGTTTGTGCCAGTTAATCTTAATTGTCAGTTTGTGTGGTTTAAGAGACTCCTGGGCAGGTGAGTAGATCATGAGGATGCCAGTACTCATCACTGGACTACTGCAGTGATTTCCACGGCTGCATGTGCAGCTAGCAGGTGAGGCCCTTTGAGGGGGTGGTCACTGCGTGCAGCTGTTAGAGGCTGCATCTCTTCCTGGCATACTTTCCTGTGTGTTCCTACTTGGCTGTCATAAAGTGAACACAAGCCAGCCATGGACTAAAGCCTCTGAAACGCACATGAACACATTCTTAGCACTTCCTCCTTTAAGTTGCGTATGTTGTTCATTTTGTCCCAACAGCAAGAAAACTGACCAATACAACAGGTAGACTAATTGTTGCACACACCATCTATTTGTATGCTTATATTGATGACACATACAGGCATCACAGAGACTTTGTTATTCTGATTTTGAATGTTACTATTAAATACCCAAGGAATATTCTGTTTTTGGACTCAAATGTACATGCAAATGCATTTTCCTTGCAAACTTTTCAAAGTTGCACTATTTTTGTCTAACTTTTAACATTTACCAGTATGTCGTGATCTTTTTTTCTCACTTCTTCCCACTCCTTTTCTGTTTAGGTGGCATTTCTGGTGACAGGTTTTCACACTTAAATTTTTCAGAAATTCTTAATAACTAGAAAATCTTCCATGAAATTGCACATGCCAGTAGCCTCAAGCATGGAAAGATTTTTTTTTTTAGAAACTCATGTACATTCACATATTTTGAAGAAAAAACACTGTGGGTGACTATTTCTTTAAAATAATTTTGTTGCATTGTTACTAATATATTTTAATCTATAATCATTGGCTAAGGAGAAAGTAAATTGAAAATTACTTAAAATATATTTTAAAACATTTCTGGAATCTAAGCTAATTACAACTGATTCTTAGTAGTTATTAATAAAATATTTAAATTCATGTAATTACAGGAAGGAAGTAATTATAAATTACTGATGGATAAAAATGTTTGTATTTTTATACTTTTGAAGGATGCTTTAGTCTCTTGGTTTTGTGACTGGACTATCTTGGCATGAAGTGCAAGTAATGAAAACCAATATAACACTCTTAAAAATTTAATCATCGATCTGTATCTCACACTGTAATGCTCGGCATAAACTGTATTTTTTGTGTGTATGATGGTTGCTTGGTCGTAATCGCTTGTGAGTAGATCTGCCTGCCCAGTGTGTTTTGTTGGATACGGCCCCTGGAGTAAGCAGAATATAGCTTCTCCAGATGTGCCCATACCCTTATCCTGGGAACTTGTAGAAATGCTCTGGTACCTACAGGAGGGAAGTGTGTTAAGCATTTGACTTTGAGAGGAGGTTACCCTGGATTATCTGGTTGGGTCCTGTGTAATCACAGACACCCTTTAAATGTGGCAGAGGGAGGTAGAAGATGGACAGCCTCCCCCTGCCCCCAACAATCACACACACAGCTCTGCTAGTATTTTTTTTTTTTTTTTTGCTCATGCTGGGAATAATTTTTATTTCAAAGAGAATAAAACCAAGAAAAAAAAAACCAGAATAAAGCCAATCAAAACAAAACAGTGTAAAGTGATACAGGACTTCAAAACGAGGTAATAGGAAAACAATAAGTACAATAATGCCTCTTGCTATCTTCAAAATAGCTGCCCATAACCTCAGACACAGGAAAACTCAAACAAAACAGGACAGAATAGAATAAAAACTAAACAATGAATGTAATAAAGAACTTCAAAACAAATAGTAAATTCAAAATGGTTACGATAATATATCTTGTTATCTTTGAAACAGCTGCCCATACCATTGGATATAGTAAAATCAAACAAGACAAAACAGAATAAAACCCAAACAAAACAACGCAAATGATACAAGACTTCAAAACAAGATAATAGAGAATTAACAATGGCTACCACCTTCAGAAGGAGATCCCACACAGATGCTACATTGCATATTGTTATCCTCTGAATAGACAGATGATCAGACTATCAGCTTTAAGCCTGCAAATTCAGTGAACACTAAACACTACAAGCATTAAGCTGTGTTTACCTCATTAGCTCTCATCACAGCCTGTGTTTCTTTGGATCAGCCGGTCACTTATGGCAGGGGAGACCTTGGTTCTTCCTGTCTCCCAGCCCTCAGGTTGGAAGGGGCTGACATCTGGTTCTCCCTCCAGCAGCCCACATACGGTGCCAACTTGCAGGGAGGGCTTGGCTTCTTGTTCTCCTCCGCAGTACATAAATGGCACCAGGTCACAGGAAAAGGCTGGTGTCTGGTTCTTCACCCCGTGGCCAGCACATGGCCTGCAGTTTTATTTTCCTCTCATCTTTACCTCCTGACTGGATGGAATTATAGGCATGGATCACCGGAAACAGCAAAGTTTTCTGTTCTTGGTAAAATGATGGAAGAGTTAATGTGCTCAGGATAAAATGCGTTGTATTTTCAACATCCCATCACCAACTAGAATACTAATAACAGTTTAACTAGGTATCTTCTTGGTGACCGTAAGAAGCAAAAGTGAGCCACAGGGATGGTAGGTACATGTTCTAGGGTAATGGTGGTGAACCTATGGCATGTGTGTCACAGTGTAAAACCCTCTCTGTAAAACCCTCTCTGACAGTACATGAGCCAGGCATTCAGCTTTAATTGCGGTGTTGGCATCTTGCCATAAAAAGTGGGTTTTGGATCGCAGTATTCTGCCAGTATCTTGATTTTAATGTAATGAAATGTATTTCAGGCTTTAGATCTCCAGAACTATAAAATAATTTTTGCTGTTCTAAGCACATTACTATGGTTGTGTTAATTGGATACAGAAGCAATAGGTTACTTATATACCACTCTGTCCTGTGCTGTGTTGGGCACCACATACTTATCTGCAGCCTCAGGATCAGGCCTGCACAGGGCATCTGCCTCCAGGACACTCAGCCCTAGCTGGGCTCCCTCGGTGGCTGTCAAACCTGCCTTTGTGTCAGAATCACTTGAGGAGCATTAAGATGCTGGCACTCACTTCAGAGGTGGTGATTGGAGCATGCATCAGACATGTTACCCATGAAATGAGACACTTGTGTGCCTAGATAGGTGATCTGGTCATTCAATTCTTCTCAGGGCATTTAAACTAAAAACCACAATGAATTTGCTAGTTCATTATGGGACTCACTGTTGAGATGTCATCATCAGTCAGACAAACCATGAACACCACTCATAAGCCCAAGTTGGGAAAAGGATTGAAGCTAGGAGAAAGCATAACAGCATAGTTATAAATTAGAGGACAGACATGAAGTTATTATGGCTTGGTACAAGGTAACACTGGTACATAATGAATGATATCTACATAGGTAAGTCTCTAGTTTTGTGGATTTCTCACTAGATATTAATAATTAAAGGAGATGAGGAAAGTTATAGATAATATTTTTGTGGTCTAAATTTGTTAGAATAAGAATTTAAACAGCATTTTTGTGACATTCAAATTTCATAATCATTTAGTTTTTAGGAATGCAAGAGTCTGTCATAGGATAAGTCGTCTTTTGCTAAATATTCATGCCTGTGATAAAGTCAGGCAGTGCTATTTCCATTTGTGGGATACCTGGCCGTTACCCTGTCACTCTAGAGAGGCTGGCCTGTCCTAGCCTGCTCCACTTCCCTGCCTACCCTCCCACATGCTTAGGACCTTTGCTCCTGCAGATGAGATTCATTTTCAAGTGTGAATTAGAAAAATGATGCAGTTACCTGGGATTCCTGCAAGTGATACAGAGAGAGGTGGAGACTTTGCCTGCATGTGCCGTCTTGGTGAGGAGAGGGCTTTTTAGTGGATGCTTAAAGATTTGTCTTGATGCTAGATTGGTCATGCCTGTGAGAGTAGAGACTTGCCCCAGACACTGGGTGTGGTGACCCAGGGTAACATACTTTGGTAGTTGTAGGGAGGCAAAGCTAAGCAGAACTCCAGAACGAATTTTCTAGACCTCTGTAAAAAGAACATCTAACTGTTGAGGCCCTCATCCATGATGTCATTCTGATTCTCATCACATTTATCAGATTTATGAGGACAGCCTTAGCGTCATAAGAATTTAAATGAGTTTTCCAAAGCAAGAAAAGAATGTGATCTTAGATACTGAGCAATCTCTGAAATCTCTATAACTGCACTTTTGAGAACTGTGGGTTTTTACCTTTTGTCAGGCTCTTGTTGCTTTCAAATTAGACACAGGACTTCAAGGGCCAGTAATTTTGCCAGGATTAGGTCTTTAACAGACTTTTCAGAAAGCTGAAATCTTCAACAAGAATAGAGATTGTTGGTGTGGTGTATAGGAACATTTGTAGAAATGAATGAGCAAATTTGTTAACTTGAGCAGTTTTATAGTTTAAGGCAATGGATCACAGGTTTTCAGAGCTTTATGCAATAAAATAAAAATACGTCTTTATTTCAGGTATTTTTTTTTTTTTTAGTATTACCAACTTGTAATATGATCAAAGGAATGGCAGTGAGTAGGAAACCAGTTGCTGTAAGAGTTTTAGTTAATAGTGTGTCACTTGGTGTATGACTAGGGAGTATCTTTTTTTATCCATGTGACAACTTAGTATCTCAATTAACATTAAATTGGGATTGCTTTTTCATCATTTTCCTTTACTGATAATCTGTATGCTTTTGTTACTGTTAGCTGTGTGCTCAATTAAAATTATAGCTTCTTACAGTCAAATTTAGATATTCTAATGCTATTTTAGTACGGTTTGCTTAAACAGGAGATGGGAGCACAAGATATTTGTACCAAGGATGACACAGGTTCTGTTTCATACTTCATAGTTTGGTTTTTACTACTTTTCTTGTTCTTGGGATAATAGCTGTCTTCCTGCTTCTCTTACCAGTTGTCCTAGGATATCACAAAGAAAGTTGTTGGAAATGTAGTACTCCCCACACACAACGCTTTAGGTTATAGTTGATGGTACTAATAAAGTGATATATGAAATTTAATACAAAAACACACGAAGGAAAAAAATTATAAAATTCTGTTTATCAGAGAAAATTATTGAAAGTGCTTTATTTATAAAAGTATCATTCTTTTGTAGCCGATACTTACTAATTTTAAACATTTTTGGTGCTTCTTCTGAGACTTTTTCTTGAGGCATTTTTAATAACTGGAGATTTTCATATTGATATACCATAATTATTGAACCATAATATTACTTTTGGACAGATAAGTTATTTCTTTTTGATGGAGACACATACCTTTTTGCACTACATGATTGGTGCTTCTAGCAACTTTTCAAAGACTTAAAAGAATCATCACACTTCCTCATAATGAGTAAAGATAGTTCCCAGAAGTGAGCCCAAATTCTGACTCTTTAACTTGAAATGTATACTGTATTTTTAAAAAATATTTTTCCATTAATTTTCATATTTGGCAATAATTATGTAAATGACAAAAGAAGTCTGTTTTTTCTTAAAGATTAAAAAAAGTCATTATTTTTAATACTCCCCAAGACATGTGTTATACTTCCTATCAAAGCAAATGCAAGTTTGAGCCTGGCCTGGGCAGTTTAGCTACTTAGCAAAACCATACCTCACGATTAAAAATAAAAAAGGACTGGGAATGTAGGCCCTGGGTTCAATCCCTAGTACCTCTAAGGTGGGGAGAGAGAGGAGGTGGGGAAAGGAAGAAAAGCTTCAGTAAATAATGACCTGTTTTATTCAGCCAAAATCTGAAACAATTGAAAAACTTGTCATCCATGTGACTTGCCCTGTAAAGGAATAAAATATATTCAAAAAGTAAACATGGGAGTGAATATAAAAATCATTACAGTTACATTTGTTATTTGTATAAGACTGTTTACTGTTTATTATTGAAAATTTATTGTGGAGTGATAACTGTTGTTCTAGATGTCCTCCCAAAGCCTCGTGGATCATAGAGGCCTTTTTCAGAGGTGGCTGAATCTCTAGCACGTGGTGTGGGGACTGCTTCAGCGATTAAGGATGCGAATGTCATCTGCTCTGAGTAGCCTGGATAAGGTAAAAGCAGCAGAAAGACGCTGTTAAGATTGCCTGCCTGCTTGCTTGCTTTTGCTGTCTTCTGCTTACCATGAGCAGATTCTCCTCTGCTGAGCCACCCAGCCTTGGAACCAATTATGAACTGTAACCTCTGCAGATTCTCAGCCAAGTAAACTGTTAACTTAATCCTTTAACTCTGGGTGTTGAGTATTTTGTCTCAGCAATGAGAAAAATAAGACAGTAACCTATGTGAGCAAGAGCTCTATGCATAGAAGGGGGAGGTAAGCAGTTACAGTAGTTTGACACTTTTAAAAAGTTCTGTATTGTTTAGAGGTAGATTGTGATGAGTTAAGGATGCATATGATATTAATAACCATTAGAACACCACATCGAAGAGATAAAACGAAATTTTAAAATAAGTTTTCAATTCACCCAACGGAAGTCTAGAAGGGAGGAACAAGACACAGAAAGTAGTGAAAAAAAATACTCAGGTGATAGAATTAAACCCAAGCATATCAATAATTTCTGTTATTTTTCCTGCACCATATGCTGTGCTAGTTTTCATTTAAAATTTTTTGTATCTTATTGGTACATTTTAGAAATACATAATGATTACATTCATCATGGGGAATTTATACCTGTACATAGAATTACTTGCTTTTTTTTTTCTATCTCCGTTTTTCTCCACTCCCCCCCACTCCCTTCAGCTCCTCTTCCCTCCATTTTTCTTTCTTTTCTTCTCCCTCTCCCTTCTTTCCCTTTTTCTTGCCCCACTCTTGTTCCCCTTCTCATTTAAACATTTTCTTCCTACTTCCCAATATCTGTGTAAATCTTGGTCCTTATTTATATTTTTGGTTTCTAACACCAGAGAAATACTATTAGGTATTTAAACATGTGTGTCCAATTTGTTTCACTTAGGAGTATGGTCTCAAGTACGTCCATTTAGCTAGTAATGTCTCAAACTTTTCCTTTTTAATGTCAGAGTAGTACTCCATAGTATAAAAAAATCCTGTATCTTCTTTAGTTCATCAATTCATCTGTTCATCCATTGTTGGGCATCTGAGCTGTTTCCAAGATGTGGCAGTTACAGATCATGTCACTATAAACAAGGGCATGCATATATTGCTGTGATAATGATGCTTTTGTTTTTTTTTTTCATCAAGGTGCCAAAAATAGCTCTGTCAAATGGAAGCCTTAGCTTTAGATTTTGAGGAATTCCTTGCTGATTTCCACAGTGGGCGCACCAGTCGACTTTCCCAACAACAATTTGGGTTCCTTTTGCACCACAGCCCTATCAGCGCTTGTTATTGGTTGATTTCCTGATAATAGCCATTCTTTCTGGAGTGAGATGGAATCTCAGCATCATTTTGATTTGTATCTCTCAAATGGCCAGTGGTTTTCACTGTTTTTTCCATATATCTATTTGCTTTTTCTGCTTCTTCATCTGAGAAGTTTCTATTCATTTCAGATCCTGACTTTTTGATTGGGCCTTAAAATTTGGAGGAGGGCCTGACTTTTTTGAGTTCTTCATGTATTCTAGATATTAGTGCTTTGTCTGAAGAACAGCTGACAAAACTTTCTTCCACACTGTGGATCGTCTCTTCACTCTGTTGCTGGTTTCTCTTGCTGTGCAAAAGCTTTTTAATAAGACAAGATTCCAGTTGCTAACTCTTTGTGATAGTTTCTGTATGCTCAGAGTTTTGTTGATTGTCTTTGCCTACCCCGATGTCTTCAAGAGTTTGTTATAATCTACCTTCCATCGCTTCTTGGCCTTTTGGCTAAGATCAAGTGTAGTATAGTCTACCTTCCAGCAGATTTAGTGTTTCTGTTTGAATATTTAGATGTTTGATCCAGTTTGATTTTAGTTTAGTGCATGGTGAAAGATATGGGTCTAGTTTTAATCTTCAGCACGTGGAAAGCCCGTTTTTCTAGCACCATTTCTTAGAGAGGCTTTCTTTCAGTTGGGCTCCTTTGTCAAAGATAAGGTGGTTGAGAGTGTTTGGAGTTGTGTCTGCATTTTCTAATCTGTTCCATTTATCTTCCAGTTTGGTTTTTGTTGTTGTTATTTTGTTTTGTTTTTTCCTAAACTAAGGGTTTTTGTTTTGTTTTGTTTCAATCACCATAGCTATGTAGTATGATTTCAAGTCAGGATTGTGATGCCCCCTGCTTTGCCTTTGTTGCCCAGAATTGCTTTTGCTATTTTAGATCTCTTCTGGTTCAGAATGAATTTTTGGATTGTTTTGTCAAATTCTCTGAGATATGCTGTTGATAATGTTGATCATGATTGTATTAAAGCTGTGTAACAATTTTGAGAGTATGGCTGTTTTCACTGTGTTGATTCTTCCTCCCCAAAAGCAAGAGATACCATTCCATTTTCTGATATTCCATGTGATCTACTCAGGGTAGAGTGGTTTTGTGTGTAAAGGTCTTTTATGTCCTTTGCTATATTGATTCCTAGGTATTTCATTTTTTTGGATCCTATTGTGAAAAGTATTGTTTCCCTGTTTTCTCTCCCAGTGAGTTTGTTGTTTGTGTGCAGGAATGCTATTAATTTTTGAGTGTTGACTTTGTGTCCAGCTAACTGTTGAATTTGGTTATTAAATGTAGAAGGTTTTTTTTTGGTGGAGTTTTTGGGGTCTTCTATATAGAGTATTGTGTCACTGGCAAATAATAATTTACTTTCTTCCTTTCCTATCTTGATTCATCTTCTTTCTTTCTCTTGTCTAATTGTTCTGGCTAATGTTTCCAGAACTATATTGAATAAGAGTGGTTAGGGGCTGGGGACTTAGCTCAGCAGCATAAGTGCCTACCTTGCGAGCACGCAGTCGTGAGTTTGATCCCTGGTACTGATTAAAAAAAAAAAAAAAAGAAAAGAGTGGTGATAATGGAGATCCTTGTCTTGATCTTGCTTTTTAGATTGAAAGCTTTCAGTTTTGTCCAGCTAGTATGATATTGGCTGTTGATCTGTTGTAGATAGCTTTTATAAGATTGAGATAAAGACCTTCTATTTCAGTGTTTTATAAGGTTTTTTCGTGAATGGGTATTAGGCTTTGTCAGATGCTTTTTCTGCATCTATTGAGATTATCATACAGTTTTTGTCCTTGGCTCTGTTAATGTGGTATATTATATTTATTGATTTATTATGTTGAACCATCCTTGCATCTATGGGTGGAATCCTACTTGATCATGGTATATAATCTCCTTGATGATTTGCTGCTTTCTGTTTGCCAGTATCTTTCTTAGGATTTTTGTGTCTATATTCTTCAGGGAGTTCTTTTTTTCAGTTGGATCTTTCTCTGGTTTTGGTATCAAGGTAATGCTTGCTTCCAGTAATGAATTTGGGAGTATTGCTTCCCTTTCAGTTTCATTTAAACATTTGAGAAGTAGCAGCATTAGGTCTTCTCTAAATTTGTTATAGAATTCAGCAGTGAATCCATCAGGGCCTGGACTTTCCTTTGTTTCCAGGTTATTAATTACATCTTCATTTTCATTGATTAGCATTGGTTTATTTAGAATTTTTGTATCTACTTGATTCAGTTTTGGTATTTCATATGTATCTAGGAATCTATCCATTTGTTTTGTTGTCCCTCTTACTAGAATAAAGGTTGTTGAAGTAGGTACTGATAATCTGCATTTCTGCAGGATCTATTGTGGTTTCACCCTTGTCCTTCCTAACTGCATGGCTTTGAGTTCTGTTTTTTTTTTTTTCCTTTTTTGGGTAAGGTTGGTTAAAGGTTTGTAAATTTTACTAAATCTTTCAAAGAACCAACTCTGTTTCATTGGTTCTGTGTATTGTTTTCTTAGTCTCCATTGTAGTAATTTTGCTTTGATCTTTATAGTTTTCTGCCTGGTAGGAGCTTTGGACTTCACTTGCTCTTCTTTTTCTATAAGCTTGAGGTTCAATATTGGGTGTTTATTTGAACTCGCTGTTTTTTCAATATCAGAATTCACCACTATATATTTCTCTTGTAGGACTTTCATTGTGTCCCATTAGTTCTGGTATGTTGTATCAGCATTATCATTTAATTGTATTTTGATGTTGTGGGTGGAACACTGTGGATATCTATTAAATTCATTCATTCACTGGTTTGGTTCAGTTCTGATATTTGTTTTTTGTTTTTTTGTCTAGTTGATCTGTCTCTTTGTACCAGTGTGTTATTGAGATCTACCCATTACAATTGTATTAGTGCTTATTTGACTTTTCATGTGCTTCAAATACTTGTTTTATATAGTTAATTACACTGGTATTTGGTAAACATTTATGATTGTTATCTCTTCCTCTTGGGTTGTTCCCTTTTCAAGGATGTAGTGACCTTCTTTGACTCTTAATCAGCATTGGCTTGAAATCCACTTTGTCTGTAAATAGAACATCCACTGCTGGTTTTTTCCACATTCTTGTCTCATGCAGTATTGTTTTCTACACTTTGACTTTGAGTCAGTGAGTTTCTTTTGAGGTTAAATGTGTTTTTTGTATGAAGCATGTTATTGGATCTTGCTTCTTGATCCATTCTGCCCGTGTGTTTCTTTTGATTGGTGAATTGAGACCATTAACATCGATGGTTACAACTGATATGTATTGACTTATCTTTGTCATATTATTTTCCTGTTGTTCCTTTTTTCCCCCCTTGGTATGATTGTTTGCCTTGCCTAGTGGGGTCATTCTGTTGTAGTTCATGGAAATATATTCCTTGTTGTCTTTCTAGAATGTTCTTTCAGATCTCTTTGGAGTGCTGGTTTGGTGGTCATGTACTTCCTGAGGTGTTCTTTAATGAAAGTATCTTTATTTATCCAGCAATTTTGAAGGATAGTTTTGTGGGGTCTATCAGTTGGGTTGAAGGTTGTTTTCTTTTGGATTTGAAATATTTCACTCTAAGCTCTCCTTGACCTGAGGGTTTGTGTTGAGAAGTCTGCTGTGCTTCTAAGGGGATTTTCTTTATAGATGACTTGTTTCTTTTCTCTAACTGCTCTTAATATTCTGTTACAGTGCTGAATTTTTGGAACCTTGTCTATTATATGGTTTGGTATAGGTTTTTTTTTTTTATCATGTCTAACTGAAGTTTTTTATGCCTCACTTATCTGTATGTCAAATTCTTTTTCCCTGCGTGGGAAGTTACCTGCCATGACTTGTGTGAACAGGTTTTTTATGTCATTTGCACTGTTTCCTGCTTTTTCATTCAGTCTAGTCAATCTTTTCTTATTGTTCATTGCATCATCTAGCAGCTACAGGATTGATTTCTGTGGTCCCTTGCTCTTTTTAAGAGAGTTTCCTTTTCATGATTGCAGTCGCCATCCGGTCTTCTGTATCTGGTATTCTGCTCTCATATTGGCTTATTAGCTAGTGTATATACTTTCAATGGAACTTTTAATCTATTGGGTATCTCTGAATCTGTTTCATGGATTCCATTTG
Organism: Hydrochoerus hydrochaeris; assembly: GCA_004027455.1. Classification (NCBI taxonomy): domain Eukaryota; kingdom Metazoa; phylum Chordata; class Mammalia; order Rodentia; family Hydrochaeridae; genus Hydrochoerus; species Hydrochoerus hydrochaeris. Next base: position 15,513 of record PVLA01010638.1, read on the forward strand.
TTTCCTGTGTCAGATGTTCATTTTTTCCATCATTTTCCTAAGCTCCTCTATTATTTTTTTTTTTTACCTGTATTTGCTCCAGAGTCACTAAGCATGACTTTCATTATGGTTGCCATCTCTGTAGTTATCTGAGAAATTATTTCTGATTTGATTTTCTTCTAGAACCTCATTCATCTGCTTTGTTAGGTCCAGTGGACTTTAGAGAGTCCGGCAGGGTGACTTTTGAATTGTTCCACCTTATTGCTCCCTAGTTTTGCTTTTCATTAGCTGGAAGTCTGGGGCTGCATCTTGCTTAAGTGTCTTCTTGCTTTGTATTTTTTTTTAAGTTTAATTCCTAGGTTACTGCTTATAAATTGCTTATGGTAAGTAGTTGTATTGCTAGTATTTAGAGTCCTTAGCAAATGACTACTTCTCAGAATTTCCTTGCAAGTGTAGTTGGCTTTTGGATTTTGAGTCTGTTGCAAGATCCTACCTCTTCTATTTATTGGGGATGAGAAGTTGCCATCTACTTGGCCAGCCCCTGGTCCTTTGGCACTGGACTATAGTACTGTTTATGACCATTCAGCAAGCTCAGTCTTGGCATACTGGGAAGAATAACTGATTGGGACAATTATGTCGCCTTGGCCAAAGTGGTACAGTGAGAGTAGCATCAAGCACAGGCTGGAAAATGACTGACTGTGGTAACTATTAGTTTACTACCTTTACCTCTGTAAACTAAATTTGTGGTCATATTGTGAAATCTAAAACCAGAAAATTACATGCAATAAACTCTCAATATGGCAATTTTATCCTCAGGGGAGAAAACGGAAAAGGGGCTAGGGAAAAAACAAATAGAAGAACAAGAAGAGGTTAGAGGCAAAACTGGAGTACACAAAAAGATAATGCAAACTTTGAGAAATCGATGAAGATGACAGGAAGGAAAGGGAGAAGGAAGCAATAAAAACCAGAACAAGAACAAAAACTAGAAGCTGTCTTCACACTCATGTAAAAACAAGAACAATCAAGAAAAAACAAAACTAGAAAAAGGAAGAAGAAAATTCTGCTTCGAGGTGTGTCTCTTCTGTCACACATCCAAGTTGTTTAACCCCAGTAAGCCAGATATAGTTTCAGGTGTGTAGTGGGTAATCCCAGCAAGCTTCCACCTATAGTTCCACTGAAGTTTGGCTGGTTTCCGGCTGTGAGGTTGGAACACCTGAGATGTTCAGCCTGTAATACTCCATGTGCCTCTTGCTGGCTTGACTTAGCTCCTTGACTTCTTATTGACTTGAACTCAGCATCCTCACCCTTATAATGGGAGGTGCTAGATGGAGCTGTCCCACAGCTCTTCTGAGCTCAGTTGGTCTCCAAGATGGCTACTGGACTGTCATCTTTCCCAGGGGGTGTCATAACCTGAATAATTCACCAGCCACTGCTCCATTCCACTGGTGCATTTCTCTATGAAGGCCTCTAAGGTCACCAGTAGTCACAGCTTCTGCAAGTTCAAGTATCCTTCCCATGCAACTAACTTCCTGCCCCTGTGTTCTTCATTACTGAAGTCTCTCTCCTCCTTGTCTTCATGGACTTCAGTTCTCAATTCAGATCCTTCCTAGGTCCTAGGGACCCACTTCCCTGCTCTTGTTCACATTGTTGTATTCTCGTGTCTGGACACCAAATCTTGAAGAGGCTCTTTCTCTGCCTCTCTACTCTACCATCTTCCTGGAAATCCAATAATTTATTTTAATAGAAATATTTGAGACACTTGTTTTAAAAGATAGAGATACTGGACTAAATAAAGTAGACTAAACTACATGCATTTTAACAGTAAAGACACAACTTTAAAGAAAATCATGGGGAAAAATAGCATGCAAAAATAAATCATAAAAAAACTGGAGCAGTTGTGTTAATTTCAGATAATTATTGAGAAGATAAAGAGCATTATTTTATAGTGACCACATAACATTCTTAAATCTATATGCATCTAGTAAGAGGGCTCCAAAGTACAGGGAATGAAAATAGACAGCTAGAGGAGGCATAGGTAAGCTGCAAATTATAGTTGGAGATTATTATAAGAATCCCTCAGTAATTGTAAGAATATACAGATAAAAAAGTAAGAACATATAGAAAATTTGACCACTACCAAGGTGACTTAACTAACCTCTGAGTACTGTTTTGGTTTATACCTAGCTGTTCCCCCAAAGCCTCACTCACTGAGAGTGTGGATAATCCACTGATGAGTTTATAGCTAAATGCATTACTAGAAGGTAAGGACTGGTCAAAAGAGACAGATCACTGAAAGGGTTTATCTCCCTCCTTGGCCTCCTCTTCTATTCTCTGCTCCCTGACCGCCAGGAGTTGAGGAGCTAGCCTCCATCATGCCCTCTGCCGTGCCATTCTGCCTGGGGGCTGGCCAACTATGCACTGAAAATTTGAGCCATAATAAACCTCTCCTTTGAGTTGCAGGTCCAGTAAGTTACTGATATTTTGTCCCAGCAGTGACAAAAGTCACTAAGAAAAACACTGAACTCCTAAACTGTATAATACGTAGTCTTTTAATTTCCTATGAAATTCACCAAGATGGAGCATATGCTAGACCTTAAAAGGAGAAATTTGGAAAGATTAGTATGCAGCTTGTGATGATGAAATAATCTTTTCAGATAATTATCAAATATTGGAAAATTAAGCAGTGTCTTTTTAAAAATTCTTAAGTCAGGACAGAATTCAGTGAAGAAAATTAGAAACTGTTATAGAGAGGTAATAAACACAAAATACCAGTGTACTGTGCTTGTGGGATTTGCTTACAGAAGTCCTTAGAGGGAACTGTAGAGCTTTAAATGCTTAGATTAACGAAGAAAAGTTTAGCATCATGAGCACATTCTTCAGGTGAGCTTTTAGTACTGCTCAGTAATGCTGCCATCATTTCTTAGTTAGTTTTCATGCTCTTAGAATGTCTATTTCATATGTTTCTTTCTACTTCAATCTTCCAAACTCTGAGCTGATGACTGTGCTCCTTCTATCATTGGTAACAGAAAGGCAATCAGAGGGGAACTGGACTTCCCTCTCCGATCACTCAGCCCCTTGTATGGCTTCTGTACTGGGCCTGCCTGCCCCTTACTGTGGATGGACCGTTCATGATTCTGCCCAAGCCATCTCCTCTACCTACCCACCAGATCCTGTGCACTGCTGTTCACTCTAGGACTATGTTTACCTTCTCTGTTTTCTGCATCATCTTTTCTGTCTTCTGTCTGCTGTCATTCCCATCAAAGACAATGTAAAGAGAAATCTCCTGTCTCAGATCATCCTCTCCCTGTCACCCCATTTCTTCCCTTAAGAGCAAGATTTCTTCAAGTAACTATTTGTATCCCCATTGCCTCTACTTTCTTTTCTCTTATACCCATTCATATTTTATCCTACCCACTTTTTTTGAAATTGTGTTGTCGCTTCCTCTGAAGAGACTTTCTTCACCTAGCTTCTTCACTTTGCTGTTTCTTCTACCCTTCTTCCTACCTGTTCTTTTGTTAGTTCCCCTTGATGATTTTCATAGCCTTTCCATGCTGGAGTGCTCCAGGGCTGGGTCACTAAAACTCCTCTCCCCCTGTTCCATTTGATCAGGTGAGTTTATCAGTCCTGTGGCTTGAAAAAATATCTTCATGCCTGCAGTTCTGACCTCCCTTGGACTTCAGACTTGTGTATATACTGCCCACTTAATACCTGCACTAGATTTCTACTGGGCACCTGAAACTCCACATAACTAAAACTAAATTAATGATTTCTCTTTTATCCAGTCTCTTTTCAAGTGCTTTTGGCATATCCTGTTTTCTCTCCTATAGCAGACTCCAATCCAACAGCAAATGAGTTCACTCGTCTTCCAAATGTGGGCCTCACCGGCAGACCCGCTTGCTCCCTTGCTGCTGTGTCCACATCACATTGCGTCTCAGGAGACTCCTGGCTGCCCTCCCTGCTCCCCATGTAGGCACCCCTCCTCACAGGGAAGGCGTTTCTTTCTGTGTCCCACCAATTATGGGACTCCAGTCACATGGACTCCTTAATGTTCCTCAGAGACCTGAAGTACGTTTCTGTCTTCTTGGGAGAGTCTTCCTGAAGGAGCTTGTATAGAAGCTTGTTCACTTCACTTGGTTGATGCTACCTATCAAAGAGGCCTTCAGGGACCAAGTGCATGCCTCCCACTTGCTGCCACTCTCTGGTCTCTTACTGTTTTATTTTCTTCATAGCATTGTGACCACCTGAAGTATCATCCACTGAGTTAATTTGTTTCCTCCTCCATGATACGGGTCGGGCCTCACAAGACTGACAATGTGCTCCCTGCTGTGTCTGCAACCACTGCAGCAGTGCCTCCTGCTCCTGCGGACTTGAGGAGTGTTTGTTGAGTAGTTGCACATGATTAATGACCAGTGTGTTATCTTAGTTCTTATAAAATGCTTAGAATATTGTAAAGAAGTGCTGAGAAAAGTGTCCTGTAAACAACTATGGCTGACATTCCACTTTTGGAGTTTTGTACATTTTCTACTATGAACATGTACAGTGATACCTTGGTTCACAGGTGCTTTTGTTTGCAAAATTTGATTTACAAACAGAAGTGTTTGAAAAAAATTTTTTTGTTTGCAAACTGTAGATGGGATGACCAACATAACCATGGCCATCTTTTTCCAAAATCGTAGAACAAATTAAGTTCATGAACTGAAGTACCACTGTTTTACTTTTTCAGTCAAAATGTTAGCATTAAATGCCTTTGATTGGACTTTGGGGCCATTTTTCCTGTTGTCTTCTTCTATTTTTGTTTTTGTTTAATAGCATGTATTGTTTCCATAGTAGAGAAAATAAAGATTTAAAAAGAGAAGAAAAAAACCTTCCAATTTTATTTTATAGAGTTCAGTAGCAATTAGATACTATTGCAGATACTGTGTTAAGGTTCTTTTTTCAGCTCTTTGAAATTTCTGATTCACAAATAGATCAAAAATAGTTTCCAGAATTTCAGTAATTTCCCAGATTCCTACTACATTTTTTTCTGAGACTCTTCCCTACCATCTCATTTCCTCATATGTATGTATAAAATCAATCTCTTTTAGACTCCTTTAATCTGAAATAGCTCCACAGTTTTGGGCTTTCATGACCTCCACATTAAAAAGAACTGTTTATTTTGTGGAATGTCAGTTGGTCTGGATTTTATAATGTCTTTTCTCTGATTAAGTGTAGGATTTTGGCAGAAGAGTCACAGGCGGTTTATGGGAAGCACTGGCACTCACATCTGCCTTGCAGGGACCTGGTGGGTTGCTGCCTTCCCTCAGTTCAGTTCCTGCAGGTTTCTTAAATGCAAACACTGTATCTTACAGAGAGATACTTGGAGACTGTTAAATGCCCTCTTTGCCATCCCAGTTTTGCCATCTGCTGTTCTCAGCACCCATTGATGCTTCTTCCCTGAAACTTACTGCTCTGGTGGTTGCAGAGAGGTGATTTTTTTCATTTCATAATTTTTCAGCAAATTTACTTGGCATTCTGCTCTATGAGTACTTTCATTGATTCACTCATTCATATCAGCTTAGACTGATAATTATTTTGTTGTACAGATTATAGTCTCTTGCCTGTTTTTATTTTGATGCACCCATTTTCCCACATTTGGCCAGGAGTTGTAGTCTGTTCAGGCTGACTTCTGTGGGTATCTTTTGACATATCCACACCTGTCTTTGAGCACATCATTTTTTTCTAGCAAAACAATATATTCTAGGCTCACTTTGTATTTTCTACCCTTGGCCCTGGAGTTAGTCCATTTCTGCAAGGAGTCTGATTCCTTTTGGTGAAGAATTAAAAAAACCATGATCTTGACAAATCAAGATCTAGGTTCTAGGTTGGTGTTTACAGATTCACATAAGATGCTTTGATTGTTTCCAGTAAATCTTCACATTTAAATACAGTTGAAAATCCACACATAATTTTTATGTTTTGGCAGCTGGAGGGATACTTATTTTTTTTTCTTTTCTATTAACTAGCAAATTTTTATTTATTTTATTTTGAAGGTAGTAAAATACAACAGAACAAGACGGAACAAAACCAATTGAGACAGTATAGTGAAACTGGTACAGAACTTCACAGCAGGTTACTGGGATAACAATAATAGGTACCATAGTATATCTCGTTTTCTTCACAATAGTTGTTCTTTCAATCAGGTATAGCAATATCAAAGGAAATACAGAACATTATAGAACTTAGCAAAACAGAATATTGAATAGAGCAATACCATTAATCAGAGCAAAGCAAAACAATGATAAAAATATTTGCCTTCAGAGAAATGGTAGAAGGAAATCCCCCTTATTTGCTATATTGCATATAGTCAGCCTCGCAAGAGATGCCCAGATCTCTGGCTCCCACTTACTAAGGAGGGGGTGGGGGGTTGGTGGGGAGGGATATGGATGTTTGAATTTCAGCCCGCGTGCCAGTAGGCTCACAGCCACTTACCAGGGAGGTGAGCTGGTTGCTTGGTTTCTGAGCGCCCTAAGTCCCAACATGATGTGGATCTCAGGAGACGCTGATGGTTCTAGCCCTAGGGCGACCACGGCTTACCAGGCCACAGCCACTTACCAGGGTGGCGCACTGGCTGCTTGGTTTCCCAGTGGGAGGGACACTTCTTAACCTAGCAAACCTGGGATTGAATTCATATGGTACTAATAAGCCCAAAATTGGAATCTTTGTCAGTAATGAGTGAAAAATTGTCATTAATTCAGTTCAGGATTATTTTAGTTTAGCTACTAATGAACTTGCCATTTAAAGAATAAAAGGCAGCTTTTCAAATCTGTTGGATTGCAAAGCTGAAGACTGTAATTGCAACACTCATTGTTCATCAGATCATTCCTTTTAGTCATTTGTCAGCATTCAGCAGCTGGCAAAATATTAATTATGCATCTTTAGTTTCTGTATCTCTTTATGAATCAAGAACTGCCAAGTGGAAATATAGTATCAGTTGCATCAGTCTTTTCCAAATAGAATTAAGTGTTAATGGTAGAGGATACATACTACTGAGCTTTTGTGCTCATATAGCATCTAGCAGATTACAGCATGTTCTCAGCAGTATTCACTGTGGTTTGAGACTGCTGCTTTAACTTCTGTAAGAGACTCTGGCATACTTTCCCATCTTAGTGGTATATACTGTCCTAGAAATTAGTGTTCTATATAGCTAAAGGGGAAAGGATAGGAGTTTTAAAGTTGCACTGGAATATAACTATAAATGGCCATTAAAAAATAAAGCATGGAGAGACTGACAAGAAACATTTGGTGCATGTTGCTTATCTGCACGGGCTTCTGACAAGAGCAGATCTGAAAGGTGCCGTAGGTGTTTCCACACCCTTTCTCTTTGACAGGGTGGTGTGCAAGGTGCTCTTGCACATTCCTAGCACACGTCAGTCTGTTAAAGACTTTGAGAAGCCCCAAGACATAGAAATACACTTCATTTCTTCAGGGTAGCTTTTTCCAAACCTCCTCAATCAGGGAGCATTTACTGGCTGTGTATTCATTAAAAAGACAACAGTGATCTAAATGTATTGTTTTGTTTGTTTATTTGTTTGATTGGTTGTTTGATTGATTTTGCTCAACAAATGTTATTGAGCATGGCCTCAGCACAGCCAGGTCAGAGACTTAGCTGACACCTTCCAAGAGATCAGGGAAATTATGCCAAGATTAGAGTTTGCCAGTCTTGCGATTGAGATAAACTTAAGAGTATTGTGGGAGCACAGAGGGGACTCCTAAGCCCACCCAGTATGCATCCTGAGGGTTAGTTTTAAGTTTACGACTTAATGCACAACTCAATGCATTTTTATTCATTTGTTACAAAATCTTTTCCGAGCACCTGCTCCAAGCCAGGTGCACACTAGACACTGGAGATGGATAGAGCAGAACAAATAAAGGAGAATGCTTGTCTTCAGGGTCATATAATTGCAATTTACTGGAGGGAGGTAGGCTTGAAATAAGGTAAAACCAAAGAAATACATATTTTCTCTGTAACATAAGGGTGCGAAGTGCAGAAGAGGAAGTGCCACAAGGAGGGGTAAGGGAAGGGTGTGCGACTGTGTGTAGTGAGGAGAGGAAGTTTAATTAGGGTTGCTGGAGAGATACTCATTTTACAAGGTAGCTTTCTGGCAGGTGGGTGAAGCTGGATGAAGTGAGGGAACTGAGTGAATCTCTGGGGCAAAGGTGTCCATGCGGAAAGAACAGGGATTGCAATGGACTAGGAAGGAGGGGAACACTTCGCATGTGGCAGGTGCAGTGAGGAGGAAGGAGCCATTGCATGGGATGGGAGTCAAGTGTGTGTGAGGATTTAGAAGATGAGGCCTGGGAAGGTACGTGCAGGGAACCGTGTGAGACAGCACAAGCCATGACCTAACCTTTGGCTCCTATTTGAGTGGGATGGCGGGTACAGAAGGGACCTCCGAGTGCAGAGGAGATGGCTGTGAGGCTCTGTGGCAAACAAACTGAAGGTGACTGTGTCCAGGAGGACACCAGGAGCCCACCTCCTGCCAGGAAAATCCAGGAGTGACTTGGGCCAGCATGGGATTCAGGGAGGTGGTGCAGACCCTGGATCTGTTCTGCGGAGGTGTACTAGGACAGGGCTGGCTGCAGAACCAATAAAGGTGGAGGAGAAGAGGAGTGAAGGGTGCCCCCACAGCTGTGTGGTGACCACAGGAAGGTGAGGTGATGCTTTTCAAGAGTGGCCGGCAGCAGGGTGCTCAGAAAAGCACTCAGGAAGGGAAATGAATTCTCTTGTGGTTGATGTCACTGCGTACTTGCTATTGGAATGGCTGCTCTCTAAGCAAGAAAATAGCGACTCTCGAGAAACTTGTCAGATAGGGGAAAGAGAAAGATGCCATTGTGTGGCATAAAGAGGGTAGGAAAGAGTTTCAGTGCAGAATTCTGTGTTTTTATGGTTTTCTTCTCAAGCTTTTAAAGCACATTAAACTGTAGGAAATACAGATCATATAAAATCTTCTGTCTTTACCGTTTCAGGTGTACAGTTTAGTAGTGATGAGTACATTCACGTTGCTGTGCAACAGATCACATCACCACAACTGTTTCATCTTGGAGAACTGAAACCGTACCCATTAAACAGTGCCCCATTCCATTATTCCCCACGCCTCTGACAGCGCCATTCAGCTTTCTGTCTTTGTGAATTCACCCATTCTAGGGACCATTCATATGGTATTTATATTTTTTGTGACTGACTGGTTCATGTAGTGCACTGTCCTTACGGCTGGTCTGCATGGAAGCATGTGTCAGAATTCCCTGCCTTTTGAAGGCTGAATAATGTTTCCCATGTGTTTACCCAGGCATGTGGGGTGCTTTCACCTCATAGCTACTGGGAATCACACTTCCGTGGCTACTGGGAATCACACTTCCGTGAGGATGAGTGTGCAGGCACCCCATCAGGCCCATCTTCACTTCTTGCAGATGCATACTGGAAGTGACAGTCCTGTATCATATGGTAATTCTGTCTATAATGTTTTGAGGACCTGCCATGTGTTTCTGTCATGTGCTCAAGGAAAGTCAGTAAGGTGTGTAATAAAAGCAGAGAACTACTAAAAGGTGGCCAAGTTTTTGTTTCACCTGTTTCTGCCCCTGACCAGCTCAGGGTCTTGGACAGCTTATCTTTTTGATTGTCAATTTAATCATTTGGAAAATGAAAATGTAACTCCCTGTTGGCCCACTGGACTCGCTTGTTCCTTGGCTGAACAGGAGTTGGTGTGGGAGGCTTCCCGTGGGGCTGGGGCCACGCCTCGCGTGGACAGCAAGGCTTTTCCTGCTGAGTTCCTGCAGCAGGGAGAGGCAGGGACTGTGCGAGTACCTGCAGCTGTGAGTTACTGAGGAAGCATGGCCCCTGCTCTGAGGGCCTGTCCTTCCAGAGACCTCGGAGTTTCCTTTCTTGAGTAACGAACCAATAGAAAATGAAAAAAAAAAAGTTAAGTCCTGCCATACTCAAAGTAGGTAGTTTTAATTATTTATTGAATGAGTAAAGAAATGGTTTTGATATTTGAAAATTCAGTGTAAGCAGATACGGATTCCTGTCTCACAGAACTATTTAGAAATGTTGAATATATTTTTAAAAACTGGAAATTTTATCTAGCACTCATAACAATGCAGAGATGAAGCTGGGTGTGGTGACCTGTGCCGGTGACCTGTGTGACTCTGGGAGGCTGAGGCAGACTAGGTGACTAAATGAGGCCCTGTCTCAAAACTTCAAAAGGGCTGAAGATGTGGACCCATGGGAAGATTCTGGGTTCAGTACCTACTATGCGCCCCCCAAAGGAGCTATACAGAAAAATATACTCAGAATTCAAAACACTGACTTTTGAGGGTGCCAGAGCCAGTGCTGTCTTTAGGCTCCCAGATATTAATTAGGGAAACTTAGTGCTGTTGGAAAAGATCAAGCTTGATGTAAGATACCTCCTTTTTCTGTTTGTGAATGAGGTGGGTCCTAAATTAAACCCAGTATGATTTACTGAGCTATCAAGGAATAAAAGGATGCTTAATTCCTGAGACTGTGTTACACTTACAGCATGTAAAGTGAGGAATTCCTTTTAGAGGGATATAGCTTGAGTGACAGTCATGCAAAATGGTCCTATAGTATATGAAACATTTTAGAATTCTTGTGCTTTGGTTCAATTTCAGATTCACATGAATAGCTAATAAACTTCAAAGTCCTAAAGTCCTAAAGGCCTTGGACTGTGACGCTTCATTTTTCCACCCTCTGCTCCAGACCTCGGGTTGACAGTAATAAGCACTGGTGTGGCCGTGTGAGGGCGCAGCGGCAGCTCCGCAGCAGACGATGTTCTCGTTCCTTCTCTTCTGCAGGCAAACATGCTGAAGACATATTTGGTGAGCTGTTTAATGAGGCTAACAACTTCTACATCAGAGCAAATTCTCTTCAAGACAGAATCGATCGCCTCGCTGTCAAAGTCACACAGCTGGATTCCACAGTGGAAGAGGGTAGGTAATTGCGTGAGTGCACTGAACTAGAAGTGATGGCCACAAGATGGTAGTAATTAATTGTGGTGTAATCACTGCTGTTTCCAGGGGTGGTAGCTGACATTTTATCTTGTGTTTCCCTAGAATAGTGAGGGGAACCCCGCAACACTGGGTTAATCAGCGATGAAAGGATGCATCTCTTGTCTACCTCATGCACCATGATTTTGTTTAAAAATTATAAGTGTAGTATTTGCTTAAACACTTCTTCCAGTGCATTCAGTATTAGAAATCCTGATAGCCATTTAAAAATACTTTCCTAGTTAAAATTTGTAGAACCAGCCCAGAGAGTCCAGCCAAGGATACACTGTGCTGAGGACTGCAGGCTTCGCCCTGATATTCCTGTTAGGGCCGATGCCTGTGAATCAGCTTGGTGATTCTGCCTGTTTACCAAAGGCCTTTAGATTTCAAAATTTAGAATAATGTTAATATCAACCGGTACTTCTTAGGTTAACATAATCATTTGATGATATTCCCTGAAATGTGGGGCAGTTTCACAAAATTTAAGCCATCAGCAGTTCATTTTAAAACTTTTACTTTGAATGAGAGACTGAGGTAAGACTGAAAAAAAGGTAAACATCATAAGATATTCTACTTCATAGTTACTTTGAGAAAATATTCAAGTTACATATTATTTCTCCCTTTATATAGTACTAGTTAGAATTTTTCTTGTTGCTTTCAAAAGATCCCAGCATCTTGAGTTTTGTACTATACCTATAAAGTAGTATAAAGTAGTTATCTGAGGGATTCATCCCTCATCATTTAAAAAACATACATTTACTCATGTTCAGCTCTTATTTATAAAAGATCTAAATTAGATTACGGCTAGTACCTATTGTGAACATTCTTACTGACTTTTCCAGCAATAAAGAGGAAGCTAAAGACATGTTCTTTTAAGTCAGATTTTTAATTTTATTTTTAAATTAGAAAATAGTTACTTGGCTATTCAGATAAGGAATTCTTAACATCTTAAGTCATTTATTTACTTTTTAAATCAATGTCACATATGATTTTTTAATATTCATCTTAGATTTTTTTTCTGGCTTTTGGAATTTGGAAAGTTTATGATAACATTTTACACTGAAAAAGGTTAAGCTGTAAATTAATGTTTATGAAATGTTATAGTCCATTTCACATGTTTAAAATTCTTTCCCAATCAAAATTTTTACCTTGCTGAAAGCTAGGAAATCAGTGGTCTGTTTAGGGTTCACCTTTTGCGCGAGGATAGGGTAGAGAAGATCTTGGAAATGTCATTTATAATATCCCTTAATCATATTGAGCCAAGTGGATTAATAGGATCGATTTGCCAAGGTCAGATAAGTTAACAAATGATACATAAATGCAGTACACATTTACAAAAGACATACACCAATGTTAATGCTGGAAAACCTTAGTATGTTATTTACAGTTGTGTAATTTTTGCAGCAGTATTTTCCCTAGGTATTACACTTAAAAGAATATTAACTGGTTGGGTTAACCCTCCCGCTGGGCTACCATGCCTGTTACATTTCCATGTGGTTTTGGAGAAGTACTATTTAAATAAAGAATGATGATCTACTGTTAGATTCAATGAAATAATTAGGTCACTAGAAAAGTGTGTGACCTTATCTGATCCAGAAAACTGTTACCTCTAAAAGGAAGAGAATCAACTTCTATTTAAGCATAGTTTTAAAGAAAGAGTAGAAACCACTGGTTATTCCAGGAGATTTTGTGGTTTTGAGTCAAATTATTTCTAAGTAGTGGAAAACATTTCTTTGTATCTTAATTTGGGGGACTTTTCTCTAAATAGTGTCACTGCAGGATATCAACATGAAAAAAGCTTTCAAAAGTTCTACCATCCAAGACCAGCAGGTGGTTTCAAAGAACAGCATTCCTAACCCGGTTGCCGACATTTACAACCAGAGTGATAAGCCACCGCCTCTGAGCATCCTGACCCCATACAGGTATGGTTACCGCAGTGCCAGAGTCTCTTCAGTGGAGGCCAGTGGAGACAGACAGAGCTGGAGAGGTGTAGCGCACCTTCCTTGGCGGCTTTAAAGAGTTCTTTCCAGTCTGAAAACAGTAATTGCAGTTTGATACAGAACTACTAAAGTTTTAGTATTTTCAAATATAAGTACATTTACTGGCAGAAGTGTGACAAGACATGAAAAGTGATTTTACTTTACGTGTGTGGATGTGTATTCAGTTACATGGAAAATAAAACGTCTTTGACTTTTTAATAACATATTCAACACAAGTGCCGGCTTGAATTCATTCATACAGCAATAGTTGGGTACATAAAGCATAAACTTTCGCATTTGCACTCAAATATAACAATGTCAAGATGCTAAAAAGTTAAGTGATTAGATACAGTAAATACAGAACCACAGCCACTTGGTCTTTTGTGAGCATTAACATGTGTGCCCATCTCCATTAGAGTGTTAAAACCACGTAAAAGAACATTCGTTTTACAGCTCTGCAAGTTTTCTACAAGTTTTGCAGTCCGTTTTCCATACCTTTACCTGTACTCGAAGCCTACTGTGGAGAACACGTTCTCTTTTTCACAGTACTAGTATTAATAAAGTTTCTGTCATGCAGCTTACAGATTGGGAAGCTAGAAAAAGAAAGGTGTTAGAGTTGTGTGGCTTGTTCCTAGTGATTCTCAGTAGCAGGGTCCAGAATAGCCACCATGGGAGCCTGGCACTCAGCACTGGATGTCGAGGAGTACGCAGGAGGGAACAAGGCGGGAGCTCCAAGGAAACCCCCCCCCCCCGCGCTTTCTTTGATGCTTAGACCCTTTCTCACTGCACTCCTGTGATTATTCTGCTTCTCTTGTGTGTCCTGAGAAACCGCAGAAATACTAATATGAAATGCACATGTTTTGTTTTCCTTGTTGAAGGGCTACAGGCCACATGCTTCTTCAAACCTTAATGGGATGGGTTCTGTTTGCACCATAATTGTTTTGCATATTACTACTGTATTATATTACGTTTTAATTCATAATGTCACAACATTTTTGGTTATATGGTAACTTATGTGGGATATGAAATATTCTTTAGATCGTAGCAATTATAGCAGTACATACAAGTAAATAAATTCTCTTTGAAAATATGTAGCTTAGCGCATTTTTCCTAGCCACACTGGCATGCAGTGAGCATTTTGCTTCTTTCCTAACTGAATTTATAGATACAGTGGTACCTTGGTTCACAAATGGAAACATTTGGCAAAATCTTGTTTTTGTTTGCAAACTGTGTCAAGTGATGAACATGGCCATGGCCATCTTTCCCACACAGACACCAACATGACCGTCCTTTCCTGCATTTGTTGACTGAATTAAGTTTATGAATCAAGGTACCACTGTATTGGCAAACCTGACTGAGGAGGGACAGACTCTTCACTCATTTTTATCACAGTAATATTTAATCTCCAGAGTAGAAAAGACTGTATTTATATGAAGAATTCATCCATCTCTTGAGTGTGGCCCCTGTTGGGATAAAGTATTTCCTGAAATAGTTGAGCTACTTCAACTTGATGTTTATAAGCCATGGTGTGCCTTTTCAGAGCCATTTTCTGTATTTCATTCTAAGTTTGCAAGAAGTACCTTATCCTACTTACATAGGACAGGTTGCTGTCTGTGAATGTTTCCACATTTATTTCAAACAAGGAAATTTAGAGCATAATGTACTTGATAGCGAAGATACTCCATGGGGATATCTGTTGAGTTAAAATGTTAGTATTAACCTTCCAGTGTCACATAGAAGTATCTAACCATCTTCTCCTCTCTGATTTATAATACACTGATTCATAGAGATGATAAGAAGGATGGGCTGAAGTTCTATACTGATCCTTCCTATTTCTTTGACCTCTGGAAAGAAAAAATGCTACAGGACACAGAAGACAAAAGGAAAGAGAAACGACGTCAAAAGGTATATAATTCCATCGCAGGAAACGTGCGTTATTAGTGTGTGTATGGGATTCTTGTTTATAAAGAGGTCAGTAAATTCTTTATTTAAATGGGTGAGATGTTGGACTTGATGTTTTTTAGAGGTTAGTTTTCACCTGAGGATTCTTAACAATTCAGGTGAAAACAGTAGTTCCATTTTTCAACAAATAATGGTTTGTTCTCCAACACTTGCTTTGCTTTAACAAAAATAGTGGCTTAAATTTTAGTTTTGTTTGCAGCCAGGTTTTATAACTTTCCTGCTCCCTCAGATTTTCCTAAGCAATCAGCATTGCATATCAGATATAAAGATGTGCCTTTTAGTCTTGGTTTTTGGGTTGCCACTTCTTTATAATGGAGCCCTCAGGGAGATGCTCACAGTGGGTGAGAACCATGTGTGCTCTGCGCTGTTCCGCGGCCGGGTTTACTGGGAATGAGCCTACTTTTGAGGGGGTAGTGGTAGGCAAGAGGCTCACAAGTCTGAAGCGAAGAACATCTGCCTTACAGGGAGCCAGCCGTGGGAGGATAAGCTGACTCCTCTTAGGTTTAGGGACCAGGCCCAGAACTTAGGTCAGTGAGAAGAGTAATTCTCTAAGAGGAAATATTTGCTAATATTTTATATGTAAGTTATGTTTGAAAACAATTACTCAATTCGCTTGACAAATACTAGAGTGCATTAACTGAGAGAAATGCTTAGCATTTTGCAGGGTGGTCTCAGTTTTGAAGCCTGTAGGTATAGGATTGAGAATTTAGGATGGAGGAAAATTCAGCATTTGGAAACAAGGTTTAAGAGAGGGAACATATGACTTGGGGGTATGGCTTAGTGGTAGAATTTTTGCCTAGCATATTTGAGGCCCTGGGTTCAATCCCCAGAACCATCACCGATAAATAAATACATAGGTAGATAAATAAATAAAAATTAAAAAGAAAAAATGGCAAAGGTGAGCGACATAAGATGTCACTGCTAGATTCTGGGAAAGGGTGGAGAAGATGTGGGCTGTTTACATTCTCATGCCTATGGCTTGGGAAGATTTTACTGGGGAATCTTGGAAGAATTCCTGAGTTTCTCAAAGAATGAAAGGAAGAGAAATATTTAGTATGTTCCCACCAGCTTGAACCACCAGTAGCACATGTGTGACTGGTTCCCATCAAGCAGCTTGTACGGCTGGTGGTTCATGAAACCCGGCAGCGAGACATGAATACAGCCTGGTTATAAACATGTTAAACATGTTTGTTTTAAAGCCTATACCTTTTCATAGTAACAAGGGAAAATACCCTTGTTACTATTTCAAAAGTGCCTTCCTTCGAAGCCTTTTGTCCTATTAAGAGGCTTGTGGTTTCCCTTCTCAGAGATCCTTTTGACAAGGGTATTTGTCTGGCCATGCTCCTTTAAAGAGAAAACAAACTTTTATGTATGATTGTGTTTTCAAAATTGCCTGTCATTTCTTCTGCTATTTTGTCTCATTCTATATTCCTCAAACTTACAATTCTGGTAAGAATTTCTCATACATTTTAATAAAATGCTTCTTTGTGTAATGCCTTCTAAGTTCTAGATAGGCAGTGTTGAAAAAACAGCTGTCACACACATGGAAATATAGTACAGTGGAGAACACAATCGTGGAGCAGTCCCATAAGCCTCTGGAACTCAGATTTGCAAATGTTGACACAAGTCTGCTTCATAGAGGGATAGAAAATGAGACAAGATAGCCTCTCTTTTCCATGATTTCCAACACCTAGGTCACATTCACTTAAAAATGACAAACCTGAAGGAAAAAAATTAGTTTAGAAAATTTGGGGATAACAAATCCACTGTGTGTAGACATTAGATTTTCTTTAGTTTGATGCTTAAAAATAAACAAGCCAAGTAGCAAGTTTTAAATACATTGTAACACTGTTGGTAAGTGCAGCATATTTCCTTCTCAAAGCAGAGGTGTAGAACTTGAGGTCACCTGGTGGGGTGGCCCTGGGCATGTGGTGTCGTGTCGAGGGAAGCCTATGAGGAAGTGACACATGCCAAGGTCTGAAGGGGGACAGCTCAGCAGAGTAAGGATGTGGGAGAGGGGAGGCTGGTGGCCAGGTGGATGCTCAGGAGTCACCAAGAGACGTTCTAGGTAGAAATATCTAAGAACAAACTTAGGATAGGGAACCATGTGGTAGACTCAGGGATTTTAGAAAGTAGGCCAGTGTAACTGCAGTGTAGATGCATCATTGTTAGTATTTTTGTGTGTCCTGTGGCCATCTTGTTAGGTAGAACTGGAGACTAAACCATTGTTAAAAAAAAACAAAACAACTTAATTCCTGAATATGTCAGTGCATATTTCTTACAAAGTAATATTTTTTAACTTCTTTAACGCAGTGTCTCTTAATTGGTGTGCTCTTAACTGGAGTCACAGAGAAATCTCTCTGAACCTTTTTTCTTTTGGATTTTAAAAGTATGCATGCAATATATGCTGGTGTAAAATGTTTAATTTGCCCTGAAGGAAATAAAGGCAAACCCCACCCAGCCACTGTTCAAAGTAGGGTATACAATTTTTCATCCTTTCAAGCATGCATGAATACACACGTGCATTTACACATGCATTGTAACACTGCATATGGTTCCATCCTTTAAAGCGCTTTCCTTTGTATCTTTCAGTTTCTACTCCCAATAGTGTCCCCTGATCAAGTGCTGGTTTGTTTGATGAGCACCCTCCGTCATCTCATCTGCATTCCATGTCATTTCATAACCTTATCAGCCATTTCTGTATCTTTGAATTTCAAGTCCACGTCTTTTGCTGGTCCATTATCAAAGTCTCCCAAATACCTCTGGTTTACTTCCCCCAAGTTTTCTGGTTTACTTCACCCTTAAATTATCTGTTATTTTTTTTTTGTACCACGTTTATTGGTATCATTTAGATATACATAATGATCACATTCAGCAGAAGGAGTTTGTTCCTGTACGTGAGGTATCATGATTCCTCTTTTTTGCCCATTCTTCTGCCCTCCCTTTAGCCCTTCTTCACCTTATTTACAAAGCGTTGTTTCCATTTCTATCCTTGTTTCATCATTTTTTTCTTTTCCTTTCCTTTCCTTTCCTTATCGCTGCCACCCAGCATTTTAACTGGTGTCCCTGCTCTCTCCTTTAATCTGTTTCCCACACGCGGAAGACTCCTCACCATGCCATTCCTACCTTCTTACTCTTCACCAGCTTCCTGTCATGCATCAGATAAAGAGCAGAATTGTTAGTGCAGCCTTCAGGGTCTTCCCTGCCCCACAGATCTTGCACCATTCGCCCCAGTTTGCCATTTATCTTTTATGTCTCTTACCTCAGTGGATCTTCTCCTCTCCTCAGAGCTTTGGCTTATTCTGTCCCTCTTGGCATGCAGTAGCACAAGCTGTGTGTGTAACTAGTGCCTCTTCCTGTGTAGGTCTGTCTCTAAGTCACTGCAGGAAACCTCCCTGACTTCAAGATTTCGGTGGCGCACACATAGCAGAATATGTGTGCACATACACATTTAAATATATAAATACCTGCATGTATAAAATATAAATAAATTTGTATAACGCACATTATTTTTTGAAATACAAAGACACTTCTGTTTTACCATATTCTAGAACGAATGATACATTTATATGTATCGTGTTGTAGACTTTCCCTGTGGGCCTCAAGCTCAGTGAGGGCAGAGAAGTGTCGTTTATTATTTTTCTGTTCGCTGTTTGTGTTTCCAGTGCCTGGCACTCAGTTGGCTGTAGAGTCTTATACTTGAAGCATGGTGTGGATTTGCTCATATGGCTGACATTCATTGTGAGTGCTGTGTAAGTCACGTTGAGTGCCGTAAGAGGGAGGCATTGGAAGCAGGAGGTATGCAGTCCTCATCCTTAAAGATCGTAGAACCCTATTTGGGAAGCAGGAGCAGCTAACAGATGCCCATAGAAATAGCTGTCCTTGCTTCTGACAAAAGTACCTACACAGGACCTGAGCATTTGTAAAAATGAATGCATTTTTGCCAGCAAATAGCAGGAATGGTCAGGTGTCGGGGCAGGTAAGTTTTTGTCTTATTTCCTGTTAAGGTAGTTTTAAGCTAAGTTAAGCATTCTGTAATAATTTTTTATAAATTGGGGACAGATTATTTTGAGTGGTTTAATTAGATAATTACATGTCAACAAGCTGGGCAAAATGATGTAGTTGGGAGAAATCATATCTCTGAATAGCATTGCCAGGTATTTAGAATGTGCAATATAGATCTGAAAGGTGTCAACATTTAAAATGGGCTACAAGCTAGATGTGGTGGCACATGCCTGTAATCCCAGCACTCGGGAGGCTGAGGCACTAGCCTCACCATGAATTCGAGGCCAGCCTGAGCAACAGAGTGAGTTCAAGGCCAGCTTGAACCATGTAGTGAAACCCTGCCTCAAAAAGGACTGGGGGAGGGGAAGGGGACAGGCTTCAAACCTAGCAGAGTGACAGTTTCTTTTACCAGAGATGATGGTAAGCAAGTCTCGTAACTGTAGCAATAGCTTTTTGTTCTGATGCAAGAGCGTGGTGTCAGGGAGTCTCCATGGGTCTGGGAGTGAGAGGGCTCTGCCATCCTGAATGGCAGGTAATGGAAATGTCAATGTCTCTTGTGCATGTCAGCCTTATTTCCTGTGCATTGTGACTGCATCTAACCTGCTGTTTCCTTTCCCTTCTGTCTTGGCATGCTTTCTTTTTCCTGGACATCAGGAGCAAAAGCGTATAGATGGCGCCACCCGTGAGGTGAAAAAGGTTAGAAAAGCCAGAAACAGGCGCCAGGAGTGGAATATGATGGCGTATGACAAAGAGCTTAGACCCGACAACAGGTTGTCTCAGAGTGTGCACCATGGAGCGTCTTCCGAGGGATCCTTGTCCCCAGATACTAGGTGTGTGCGCGCATGCGTGTGCATGTGTGTGTGTCCAGTGCTTGGCACCTCGGGTGCTTCCTGATTGTACTGTCACTGGGAAAGGCACCAGCAGTCTTGGGTTGACATGACTTGCAATAGGCTTCAAAACTCTCCAGTAAAATTATCTGTGTTTTGATTTTGAATAGTTTAAGGCAGTATTGTTTTAAATTGGGTTACTTTGTCTGATTTGTTTTTCTCTCTTAAATTTACTGTTAGTTATTGTAGAGGTAGTGTTTTGGATTATTTTGGTAGTGCCTTCAATTTTTACTTTAATATTTAAGTTTTTAGCTTGGAATTTTTAATTTGCTTTGTTATTCATTATCTAAGAATAATAGATGGTGATTACTGTGGCTTAAGAATGGCTTCACTGTTTTGATAACCCTTTGAAAAAGTGATGAACAAGAGATTGATTTTTTTACTTCTGATAATTAATCATAATATTATAATTTCAGGAGAAGAATTCTGGTGGAGTTTAAAAATGTGTTAGCAGTTAAGAGATATGGTCACTGAGTCACATTTTTCACAGAAGGAATCCTTGGACAAAAAGTACTGCATGATCAGTTTAACTTTTGTTTTAACGGCCTCTTTCTGATTTTGCAAAGTTGTAATCTATTTGTATAAAGTCCCAAATTCTTCAGCATTTAAAAACTCGAACAGAGAATTCTTTGTTTATTTCCATTTTATTAGTACATATTTACAGTATATAATGATTAGGTTCATTGTGTAGAGCTGATTCATGCACATAACATACCCTGTTTACGTCCCTTCTCTCCCCACCTCTATCTTTTGAACAGAAAATTCGTATGTGAAATACAGGGTTAAATGTTCCTGCCCAAGTGGGTCTGTAAGTCTGTGGGTGACTTTGACAAGGAAGCTCCTAGGTAATTTTCCTGTGCAGTTGTTAACTGTTGGGAATCATTGGAGCTTTACTGAGTTCTAGTCACATGCTTGAATTCTAATGTCAGTTTATTTCTCTAGACACTAAGATGGTTGGTACCATTCCGTTCAGTTCTTGGGGTAGGGAGAACTGTGTGAAGTTAGTAGTTTTCATTAATGTGAATTTGCTCTCCTGTTTTTCCAGATTATTTAGTTATGATTGTTTACTCATGCAAAGACATGTACTTGACTTTTATTCCATATTACCCTCTTTTAACCAATGAAAATAGATACTTTAAATTCCTTGGTCGACTGATTCTCGCCTCGTTGTTCAGGTCGGATTGCTGGATGTTACACATAAGGTTGACGGTCATTTGAATTATTTAGTATTTTGCCTGTTTGTGTTGTTTAGATATGTCTTGATTTCTAATATTTTTTAAAAAGTGAATAGAATAATGTTTGATTTCTTAAGCATTGTCTTTTGTCTACTATTTCCTGTGTCCTCACACTGTTTACACATGTCATTACTAACAGATATTGTGCTTGGATTATATCCTTTAAATTAATTTAGAAAGTTGTATTTTTTATTTTACCAAGGTGTACAACTTTTCTTATAAGACAGAATTCTTATATGATTAAATTACAAACTAATATCCATAATTTTATCAGCCAGAGAAACTGCTGTCTGCATGCTAGTGTGTTGTTTCTTTTCTGTACATGTGCATGCTTCTTCCTTCTGTGAAATGGGAATCATTCTCTATGTTTTCTTGGACTTTTTTTTAACAATGGTATTTTGTCTTTTAGGTCTTATTTAAAAACATGGTGTTGTATTGCTTATATCCTGTCATTTAAATGTATTCCCTCATACTGGGGAAATTTAATAGTGAATTTCATGACATTCATATAAGTGATATACTTTAACCCAGCCCACATAAATGAATCGTAAATTTTCGCCCTCACTACATTACGTGTGAGATGTGAGTATGAATTTAAGACGTGGGTTGTGACATGCTTGTCTCCCGGGTAACCAGCTCTCTTTCAGTGTGCCAGGAAGTGTGGACCTCGCTGCCCAGCGTCTGTTCTCACCCATCCTATTGGGGACCCTGTTACAGCACTCCCCGCCACCTGCCTGTCTGCCCCAAAGCCCTTGGGTTTGTTGGGATCTCCCACTGACTGCACTGCAGAGCTCACGCCTTTGTGTTTCGGTGCCCTGTGTTTCCACCTGCGCCTTCTCTTTTCTGCAGATGGCCGCCAGTCATCACTGAGCTCCAGGACCTCCTTGCTTCCCTTGCTGTGGTCCTGGCTGTGGCTGGTGGCCACCTTCCCACCCGAGTCCATCTCCCAGCAGTCCCCTGCTGCATTCTCCACCTCTCTTGCCTGCTGCCACTCACTCCCTTTCCTCAGGTGCTTCACTGTTCGGCTGACCAGGCCCCTCTTCCTCACAATGGCCACCTTTCACCCCCAGAGCCTCTGCCTTTGCTCTGGTGTCTGTCTGGTTAGCCCCATTTTCTTGATTGCTTTTGGCCCTGTGTTGCAGCGATGGGGCACAAGGATGGCACTTTCTATTGTGCCACAGGGTTTACAGTGTTTGCCCTGTGTATCCTCAGGGACTCTTCAGGTTTCTCCAGATGACTGTTTCCTTCTAAAAGTGGCGTATATAGCCACTGCACAGGTACACAGTTAGAGGCAAGTACGTGTCCTCAGTGACCCTGGAATATTAAATATTTCTGTTTTCAAAATGTTCTGAATGTAAATACAGGTCAGATTCTTCTCCCACTACAGATATGCTCAACTCAACTGATAGCACATACCTGTCATTCTGGGAGCCAGGAAGGCTAAGGTAGGATTGCAAGTTTGAGGCCAGCCTGGGCAACTTGGTGAGACCAAATCTAAAAATGTTTTTGTGGACTGTGGATGTGGCTTAGCACCAGAGCTGTTCCTGAGCCATCCATGCTCAAGGCCCTGGGCTCCATCACCAGGCCAAGTTTTATATATATGACATAGCAATTAGCATAGTTTAGAAGACATCCTCACATGGACACCACGATATAGAACCACAGTTATGGAAGAGAAATGGCTTATTATTTATGATTGCACTGTAATTAGGGGAAGAAAGTGGGCTCTTCTGCTTAGTAAGCTTTTCTGTGTCACTCAGCAGTGCAGTTAGGAAGGCCCTGCTGTCCGGACGCCATAGACGGAACTGCAGTGTGTGCCTTCCTTGCCGCCTGCTCCCCAGTCCCATGTGTCTGCCTCTTTCCTCCAGAGGGAGAAACACAAGCTGAACCCTAACAGGAGCCAGCAGGTGCATGTGAGAAAAGTCAGAACGAGAAGAGAAGAGTGGGAGAGAAGGAAAATGGGCATTGAATTTATGAGTGACGCAAGGAAGCTGGAGCAGGCAGGGAGCGCCAAGGAGGACAGGCCACCCAGAGGGTTTGTGGTTTTGCTTTCTTTGGACTCCCAGCCCCAGGCCGCCTTGCTTCAGCGCCATGAGCCATGTGCGGCCCTGCTGACTCGATTCCGTAACCATCCTCAGCTGCGACTATCACTAATGCCTGTGTGGCCACGCCTGCTGACCGCTGCTCTCCTCTGGGCACTGGCACCTTTCCCCTCTCAGCTTACTAATGCCAGGTTTCCATTGCTTTCAGAGTTTCGCACTCAACTGTGTTCAGAGAGAATAAGAGGGCTTTTCATGGTGTGCCGTGTTGCTGCTTTCTCCTCGGATTAAACACGTGTCTTTATTCAAGAAAAAACACAGTGCACTCTTGCGTTCTCTTCATATTTATCCAGCTCACCCGCCATTCCGTGTTTTCTAGTCAAATGCTCTCAGTTTCACTGCCGCTGAAATCCTGTCTGTCTGGTGCTACTTCCAAGTGGAATGGGGTCTGTCGGTAGCCTCGCCTCAGAGAGGAAGTACGTGAAACACTGAAAACGAGGCTGGGCACCCTCTTGTTTGCTGATCTTTCTGACTGACTTCAGAGCGCAAATCTGAATCCATGTAACTGGGCTTGCTGCTAAAATAATAATGATGTTGTTGCTCAGAAGCTCTCCTGGGGCCAGACCTAGTTGATGGTAGAGGAAGTACATGTCTGATTTCTGTGCATTGGTACTGTAATTATTCATAAATGTGCTTCTGTTTGTTAGAGAACATTTTTACTCATAGGTTAAATTTCTCCCATTGATTTTTCTCCAACATCAGGTCCCATGCTTCAGATGTTACGGATTACTCTTACCCGGCTACCCCCAACCATTCTCTGCACCCCCAGCTGGTGACCCCCTCCTATACTGCTGGCGATGTACCACCGCATGGGGCTGCAAACCAGGCCCCTGAGCATGAGTGCCGGCCCCCGTCTGCGTCGGTGAGGCACATGACCTTAAATAGACCTCAACAGCCGCCGCCACCGCCGCCGCCCCAGGCCCCAGAGGGGTCTCAGGCCTCTGCGCCAGTGGCCCCAGCAGATTATGGGTAAACGGCCATTCCTCATACTCTAGCTGCTACTTGGTCTGCATTTGAATCTTGCTATGTAAATTTGAAAAATGCTTCCTTTTATTTTGATAGGTTATTTTGCCTTAGTCTTTAAGTATTTGTCCCTTAGAGCCAGTATCCAGGAAAGTTAAGTGTGTGTCCCTGGTAAGGTGTCAAAATATAACCAAGAGCTTTTGGACATAGACACTATCAGTGATGACACAGTCTGTGTAAGTGTGGTGTCACACCGCTGAGCTCTGAATTGACTTCACCTTTTGCACATAGGCTGTGTATGTTTATGTGTCTCAGGGCAAGTCACTGGTGAGGGGTGAATGCTGACTGGGGAACTGATTCACATTTCTCTGTATGTTCTGAGGGAAGCACAGACAATGCTTGTCATAGAATATGACTTCTGCTTTGCCCTGTCATCTCCCTTCTTGTTCTCTGGGCCCTCAGATTGTTTGGTCCTACAGCCTTCCGTTTCAGTCTTGTGGGCGGGAATCCAGCACCCCCTATGAAGGACTTTCCTTTGCGTGTACTCAGCTTTACTTTGTTGGGCTAACCCCTCCTCCCCTTTGGCTATACTCTCATGTTTTAAGAGTTCTTCACTTAGAATCAGTGTCCAGGAAAGTTGAGTCCCTGCCTGTAGTAATGTTTCCTTTTAGAGCATTGATGTTGCCATCTAAATGAATGTCCATCACCCTCATAGGGGTGGTCACATCCTGGCTGGCCCTATCCATTGGCCCTAGTGAAGCCAGGACCCTGAAGATGTCCAGAGGCAGAAAGTGTCTGTGGCTCTGTTGGCCGGGAAAATCGCTGGTGGAGTGGAATCCAGCTGATTCCAAAGCCGTGGCTGTTCTGTGGGTGCTGTGCACCTGGGTTTCCGTGGCCTTGGTTGGGGGAAGTTTTCCAGTTTGGCTGCCCACAGAAACCCCTGAAGACGGGTTCATGAACCTCACCCTTTGAGACATCCAAGATGCAAATGATTGCTGGTGCTTTTGAGATCTCTGCAGCCAACCATGTTGCTTTAGCATTTCACAGAAAATGGCTTTATTTTTTGAGTTTGATGCATTTCAACAGCCCTTGCATCCCATGGTAATGAGTAATGTAAGTCTGTGAAGCAACTAACTGGGGAGCAAGTGTGTGTGTCCACAGTGATCTCAGTCCAGCTGGCCGTGTCCACTGTGTTCGAGGAATTTCTCTACTAGGCACATTGGGACTTAGGGATGTGACTGTCTCTTTCTGCTTTGGTGACTTTGCATGTTTCGTCTGCTTATTAGGATGCTTCCAGCACAGATAATTGAGTATTACAACGCGTCAGGACCACCACCTCCTCCACCTCCCCCGATGATTCCTTCAGCACAAACTGCCTTTGTCAGCCCTCTCCAGATCCCCACACAGCCCCCCTTTCCCACAGCATCCGGCTCCGCCTACTCAGCTCCTCCTCACCCACCCTCTACTGGGCTCCTGGTCACGGTGCCGCCTTCCCCGGGCCCACCGCCTCCCCCGCCAGGCCCTCCTGGCCCTGGCTCTTCTCTGTCCTCTTCCCCAATGCACGGACCCCCTGTTGCTGAGACAAAACGTCCGGAGCCTGCACAGCCACCCATAAGTGATGCTCGAAGTGACCTCCTTGCTGCCATTCGGATGGGTGAGTGACACCTCAGCTGTGCAGCCCTCCTTACACAGAGATTTCTATAGGTCTCCAGCCAGCTGTCACCTTGTACCTTCAATGACAGTGCTCTACATTAATTATTTTTTGGAATAGACTTTAAGGAGCCTTAAAAGGTGTTCATTTTTAGAGGTCAGTTAAACACATTGTGATGAAGAATGGATAATCCAGAAGTTGAATTGAATTCAGAAGAGAATTCAGGAAAGCTTTACTTAACAGAAATGATAAGCTGAGTAATAGGGTCTTATCTGCAGTCTCCTGTAAAAATATAAATGTAAATAATGGAAACTGAGTTCATATCAATGATTTAGTTTTCTAAAGAAAATCTAAGATACCTCTTCAGCATTTATTTAACAGGCAAAAGTGCTACCTTGATCCCCAGGTCCCAAAACAGAGTGATAGAGTATATCAGATAGAATTGGGTGGGAGGCTGTCTTAGTTACTTTTCTCATTGCTGAGAAAAAAAATCCAACACCCAAAGTTAAAGGAGGAAAGGTTTATTTAGCTCACAGTTAGTAGAGGTTTCAGTCCATAGTTGGCTGGCTCCAAGGCATGTGGTAGAGTAGCGGGGCAACAATTCACGGTGGGCAGGAGGTAGCAAAGCAAACAAGAGGTGACCTTTCACCTGAGCACCCATCCATCAGACCTTAGCAGCACCCAAAGACCCCAGGGTTCTCTGTGTATCTCAAACATCATGGATACACTTTGATTTGATCAAGCAGTAATGTCTCAAAAGTGGAGAAGCTTAGAGATTTCACATAGGACTGTGTGAGACTCGGCATTTCTATACCTGTAGCCCTGTTCACAGGAAGTTAATGCATAATCAGGAGATGTCTTGAGGAATATCTGAAGCACATAAGCTGAACCATTTGCCACCTACAGACTGCCTCGGTTCTGAGAAGTGTGGAGGTTAAAGAACTGTCTGGATCAGAGGACGTTAGCATAAAAGACTGTAGGAGTCAGCTCTCCTGATGCTGGCCCTGGTACCCAGCACTCCTAATTTAAGGAGGAAAGGTTTGATTTCGCTCACTGTTTGAGGGGATGCAGTCTGTAGTCAGCTGGTGCAGGGCAGGAACATGTGGAGGAACGGCCTGGCGGAGCAGAGCAGGGGACAGTGTCAGAACCAGGTGAAGGGCTGATCATGCTCTGTGACCAGCCACACACAGCAGGAGCAGGGTCTACAACCTACGAGGTTTCTTAATCAGTGAAGTTGCCTTGTTAGGATTAGGGGTCATGGCACGCACCTTGTCCTCCCCACAGATCTCCTTAAACCATACTTGATGTCCAAGTGAAGACAATAACAAGTCCACAATTCCTCTGGGCCAAACCTTTTTAAGTTTTTCAGAATCTTGCACTTTTCCCTTTGTCACCAGTCCTGTCAATCTGGCTGAAAGCAGCCGGCAATATCCACACCTTAGCTTGAATATCAGGCTGTCTTGAAATTTGTTTACCACCGTTAATCTTAGTCTCCCACAGTCTCAGGAGTTGGAAAAAATGTATGTAAATGTTCTGTGAAAGCCTAACACACATGGCCGCTAGTCCAATTGATATTGGAATCCATGTTTCCAATGACATCTCCTGGGTCTGGCCCTTGCTGCCCACATCCGCGTCAGCGTTCTGGTCTCCTGAATTCTGACTGGCATAAGGAGAGGTTTCCGTCCAGGATTGGCTGGCTCCCATCAGGGGCATCATGGTGCAGCAAAGCCGCTGAGCTGAGTGCAGTTCAGAGCCCAGCCGTGGCTCCTCCAGATACTCCTAGAAGCGTAGAGTCCACTAAGCGACGTGGCCTTAGTGGAGGTGACATAAAAGGATTAATGGTCACAGTGATAATGAATGCAACAGAGATAATCACTGGATCCCGAGCCAGGGGAGTTTTCTCCATTTGCAGTTAGATTGGGTATACAGTAAGCCCCCAGCCGATGTAGGAACGTTCAAGCTACGAGCTTTCACGGATACGAGTGGACCACACGTTACGAGGTTGTGTAGGTGCAAATCCATCTCAGGAGCAGCTCCCGTGTCTGCAGACACTGTCACAGTGGTGCTGCTGTGTGCTAACTACACAGTGCGACAGTGTGTGTAGTAGTGCAGGCCTCAGTCAGAGCCCAGGATGTCTGGAAGCAGGAGGGAGAGAGTGGCGCTGCAGAGGTTTGGGTTCTACGCTTTACTCTCTCTGTGTCAGCATCAGACTTGTGAAGGAATCCGCCTTGCGGACATCCTCCCTGAAGGGAACGCGCTCATAAGTTGGAGACCTGCTGTATTGATAAAATCTGAGTAATATTGATAGGATTAATATAGTGGCGTTGGGTCTATGCTGGGTTTCTGATCTTTATTTTTTGTTTTAAAAGGAAGTTAGTGCTTGAGATGTTTGGAGCGGGGAGAAGGAACAGTATGTGCCGTGTATTTCACACAGTCCAGAGATAAGTGTCTGTGTGAGTGATGGAAAGATGTTGTGACCCTCAAGCTTTCTTTGATGGTGTCTGCATCACTGTGGCTGTCACCATCTTTCTTAGAAGGACTCGCACGGTTTGCTCTCCCCTTAGATTTCTCAGACTTTGCCCTTAGGCCAACAGATGAGTCCAACAGACCTATTCATCTGGCTTTTACGTGAGACCTGACCCCTTCCCCGCTGTGCCCTCAGGGATCCAGCTGAAGAAGGTGCAGGAGCAGCGCGAACAGGAGGCCCGGCGGGAGCCGGTGGGGAACGACGTGGCCACCATCCTGTCCAGGCGCATCGCCGTGGAGTACAGCGACTCTGACGATGACTCAGAGTTCGACGAGAACGACTGGTCCGACTGAGGGTGGGGGCAGGTGGCAGGGACCACCAGGGACACTGTGGGCGTGGGCGGGGGACCCAGATGGTGGTCTTACAATCCTGTAGCTTAGCACCTTTTGTATTAATAATGTGATACCGCTTCTGCACATCCAAGAACTCTGGGTTTTTCAGTACTTACTGTGTAATACTTAAGTGCCACTACACATAGCACACTGTGCTGCACACGAGGAGATATGCTGTAACTGTTGCATTGTCCTGAAAACAGCATCTTGCTTCCCTCTGCCAGGCAAGTATTTACTTTACTCTTACTGACCATTACGATTCTGTAGACTTTCTGTGTGTGTGAAGCTGCCTGGTATCAGGTCTCTGCAAGACTCTCAGAGTGATGTTTTCTGACCAGTAAGTGATACTGTTTTACCTTTTGTTTTCCTTTTTTTATTATAATGTGTTTTCAAAAGAAATTGGCTCTAGAGGGAAGGGTTTAGCAAATCACTTCCTGCATTCAGTTTCTTGGCTTTGGTAGCCTCTGCGTGCATTTGAATGCTTGGTTGGATAATTTCCTTGCCTTTGCACTTGCTCATCAAATGTGAAGTTGGAAGGGCCTTTTTCAGGCAGGGTTCCCTGTGGACATTGAGTTCACTTAGTAAATGCTTACTGGTAATTTTGTGAAGTTTCAGCAAATCAGTAGTAATGTAAATGAAAACAAGGTCCATTCCCCCTCAGGGCCACTGAGATGCAATATTGGCCAGCCCTGGTGGCTTGGGCAGCAGCCAGTCAGGACAGATGTGGGCTCTCTGGGGATGGCAGCACCCAGCTGGACAGTGCAGCAGGTGGCACAGGCCATGGGTGCAGAGGGGCCTGCTCCACATGGTCCAAATTATAGAAATTTAGGTTTAGATGAAACATATTGAGAGCTCTGCTTTTCCAGGTGCTGTGGCCAGACCAGGGGTCAGCCCTGTGGGCAGGGCTGCACCCCATCCTAAGAAGCACATGGCTCTCATCTCTCATATTGTTGGCACATTACATTTTCAGAAGCACCTCACTGCGTGACTGTTTTCAACCCATAGCTGAGCACCTTGCTTTCACCTCTGCTGCCCTATTCTTGCCACACAGTGATCCCACAGACCTGCTCAGGCAGACGAGGGACTAAAGAAGCACAGCTTCCATGCCCTAATTCTGGAGGGAAGGTGGCTGCTGGGCTCGGAGGTGACTGTCAGGTCTCAGTCCCCTGGGCTCGGATCGTAGATGAGACACTTCCCTTGGTGAGGAGGGCGTGCCAGCTTGCAGTGTTGCCTGTGGGTGAGCTCCACGGAGCTGTGTGAGTTGCAGGGAGGAAGTCGCACAACAGTGGGGATCTGGGGAGACCAGCCAGCGGCCCATCCCATGTGTCTCTGCATGGACACCGGTTGACTTGGGCACCTGTCTTAAGTGTCCTCCTGTGTGCTGGACTCTGGTTACTGGATTTGAGACTGAAGAGCCCAGTGTCTGCACCCCTTTCCAAGACCCCACTTGGCCACGTTTGAGTCCTCTCTGCCGCACCTGCTGCCAGCACCTCTCTCTGGAGCTGCTCGCCACTGAGCTGTCACTGTAATTCCCGCGAATGTCAGTCATTATTAATACACTTAAATCTCTCTCTCACCAATGTGGAGGCTGCCATGCTGGCATTTTTCTTGGGACTCTGACCGTTTTTAATCTTTATTTTGTCCTCAATGTAAGAGTTGGCCTTTGTATTACTTTCGTGTCGGGAGTGCCCTGAATAATTCTAAGGCTCACTTGGCAGCGCTTCTTTGTTTTGTGTGGCCCTTTGTTTTCAGGATGAAGGGAACACGTTAAAGCTACTGTCCACGTCAGAATTTCTTCTATTTATATCCTGTTACAGTAAAATCAGTGGCACTTTATCATAAATACTCATGAGCCTGTCAATTATTAATTGTCCTCCTATAGTTTAATCAACAAGTTACTTTTAATTTGATTGTGACTAGTGAGAAAGCTTCTGCCCTGTTGTTTTCTATAACCTTTAAATGACAAAAATGCAAATTAAATTATTTTTAGAGTATCTTTTCAACAAATTTGATTTAGTGTAAAATTTTAAATTCAGATCTGATGTGATACTGCATGAACCAAGTGAAGTCTTGATTTTCGGCTTTCATTTTCAAAAAGTATTTTCCAAAACAAATGAAGAAAATCATTCAGCACCATATTTCACTTCTATAAATTTTAGGGTTTAAACCAGTGTAAATCATCCCCAGTTTTGTTTCTTGTGTGTATTTTAGTTGGCTCTCTTACAGGCTTTTTCCTCATGGCGTAGACTCCGAGGGGTAGAGAGACGATTGAGTCCACACGTCACTGCACGGGCACCTTGGGGCTGAGCGGGGACATACAGTGGTGCATTCGTCCATCACTCGTGTCTGTACTAAGGATGCTGCTGGAAAATTCATGTTTTCATTTCAGTAAATTTTATGAGCACCAAGTGTCTAGGTTGTAAAAGTTTTATAATATTTGCAACTGAAATACATGATACATTTTAATCCATTAAAGATTAGTGGGAATGTATCAACCAGAGTAGCAAGTAATTTTTGTTTTATGAAGCAGAGTATCCGTCTTCTTGCAGTATTACCAATGCTGTTGTAAATTGAGAGTGGTATTATAAAATTCTGTCAGACAATTTTTATCTGTTTGTATATCTTACTATAGATTATGTACAAGTAACATCTAAATAAAATGACACTTTTAACCCTCAGAGGCTCCGCTTGTTGGTAGGAGTGTTGTGGACCTGACTCGGGAATTTGGGACTTCCGTGTGGCTTTTATTTAGCCCTTTTCTAATTAGAACCCACCCACCTCGTGGCTGTTTAGCTTTCTGTGAGCGTTCCCATGGCCGAGACCTGAGGCCTCCTCCTGTGGTTGGTGCCTCGTGGAGCACAGCACACGGTCTGCTTTGATAGCAGCGTGATGATGCTTACACTTCACTACTCCTTGAAGGAGCCTTTTAAGATACAGATTCATTTTCACGTATGACAAGACCAGGGTGAGGTCAAGCTGTTCACCAGGCTCAGCCTGACATAGAGCCCCGACCCTGGCAGTATTTCACGTGGGCAGGAGGGGGCCACATGCAGGAAGCCACACTGGGGTGTAGGTCCGAGTGTGTACCCTGGCGTGTGTTGCATGGCACCATGGGCCCTGGGTCGCCTCCCAGCAGTCCGCGTGCTCTGCCCAGACCCACCTCACTCATCTCTGCATCGGGGAGCCAGAGCCGGGTGCCCAGTCTTCTGGACAGTAAGCAGCCGCTTGTGAAATGATTTAGATGAACCAGTGGGTTTTCAAATTACTTTTGAAACAAAAAGTAAATGGTCTGCACTTTTGTAGAGTGTCTTATATTTTACCAGATACGCTGTGTTTTCTCAGTAGTACCACTTGACGTGATGCGTGCTGCCCCTTTATTGGCTGGGTTCCCACCACACTGAGCTGGGTGAACAGGCACAGCCTGCTGTACACTGCAGTCCTGTTGTGCTGCCGCTCACAGGATGCCAGTGCGTAGTGAGCGAGTGGCAGTCACTCGAGAGCAAAAGAGAAGCTGCTTCAACATTTAAGGCTTGGTAGCAGCTCCCGTGCATAAATGCGGCCCAGGTGGAGCCCGGTGGGCAGAGATGGGTCACTGGGGTCTTGACCTGGAAGGGAGTGTTTCCCTCCCTGGCTCCAGTGCTCGTTCTCTGCTTCCTGGCCACCGTGACACAGCTTTCCTCCTCCACCATGCAGTTCCTGTCTTGGAGCTGGCCAGCTAGGGACTGAAAATACGATGAATAAACCTCTTCTTTAAGGTGAGGATGTCAGGTATTGTGTCTCAGGGATGCGAACTCTCAGTACGTTTTTGAAATCCATTAATGCCCTTCTCTGTATAAACAGTTGTGTTCCATTTTTATCACTGAGTAGTGCTTCACAATAACAATACAATGGATTTATTTATCCTCTTTGGTAAGATATACAAGTCTTTTCTGGATATATGCATTCATGCATCTTGACTGTAGACCTAAGAATGGGATTGTTATGTCACAGGAGTTTATAAGAACAGCCAGACTTTTTTTTTCTTTGAGACAGGATCTTGCTATGTAGTGCAGGCTGGCCTTCAACTCACTTCGTAGCCCTGGCTGGCCTCGAACTCGTGGCAAGCTTCCTGTCTCAGCCTTCTGACTGCTGGGATTTCAGATGTGCGCCACCACACCCAGTTCTTGTATCATTTTGTTTTTGTAAAGTGGCTGTACACTAGCAATGTTGCTTCACATCCTTAGATGTGACTTTCTGTACATTGATCCTGCTTAGAGTTCACTGACCTTCAATTTGTAAATGTGTATCTTTCTTGACATTTGGGGCAGTTGGACATTATTTTTCAAATTTCTGCTCCACTGTTTCTATCCTTTTTAATAGTCCTGTTACACATGTGTTCAACCTTTTGATATTGGCCAAAGTCCTTGATACTATTTCAATTTTAAATACTTATTTTTTTCCTGTTCTTCAGATTAGAAATTTTTATTATTATCAAGTTCGCTGACTGTTCTGTCATCTATATTTTGCTTTTACACCCATATAGTAATTTTTTTATTTCAGAGATTGTATTTTTCCATTCTGGTAGAATTTTTTATTGGATTTTTTTTTTTTTTGGTTTTCTTTCTCTGCTAAGATTTCCTTCTGGTTCATTTGCTGTAGGCCTGTTTTCCTTTATGTGTTTGAGCACCGACTACCTCTTTAAAAATCCTTGTTAATTCCAGCACCTGCATCATTTCAGGATCCATTTCTGTTAGTAGCTTTTTCTCTATGCCTGGTAATTTTGGATTGTATCCAGAACTGAGTGTGATACATTTTAGAGACTCTGGATTCTGTTATATTCCTCCTGAAAGTGCTATTTTTCTTTTAGGGAAATCAGTTAACGGGGCCAGGCCTAAGCTTCTGACTGTGTGTCTACACCGCAGTAGTGGGTAACAGTGGAAGCTTCTCAGGTTCTCTTAGCCTTAGCCAAGCTGCTTAGAGTTGGCCTTAACAAGGTTTCACACAATTTTTACATCGCTTCTCTAGTTCTCCTCGGTTCCTGTCCCCCTGCTGTTCCGGCCGCTTTGGGATTGGTGCTCCCCTTGTTAAGCCAGTGGCTTAGGGGTGAGCTGCTAAGCTACACACTCTCCGCACAGGCTCAGTGGTCCCGCTGGCAGGTGAGGCCCCTCCAGGAAAAACCAGTGGAAAATCGAGGAGGCACTAAGAGTTCTTCCTTTCTAAACCCGAGTTCCTGCTAGGATTTGTTTTTTGTTTTTGTCCAGTACTTTCCATAGTTCTGTATTTGTTCCTGTTTATAAATGTTAGCTGTAGAGAGTTCGTTTGGAATAGGTTAGTCCTCAGAAACCAGAGCCTCATCTGTAAATAATTGATGTAAAATTTTTTTAAAAATGTTTTAAATACACACTGGCGTTGAAAGCCAAATCATAGTGGATGACCAGCATTTTTTTCCCTGCCAGATGACCGTGTTTCTGTAAAGACCTCCACAATAAAGCTTGTGATACCTTCCCTTCACTGAGTGCTGAGATTATGTAGTACACAGTGAAACATTTACTGTCAGCGTGCCTTTATTTCTGTAAATCAAAATATTCTCTAATATGTTCAAACATAACCAGGCACACAAGTTCTGGAGAGGTGAGACCAGTACAAGACAATATCAGCCTTAATCCCAGCCTCAACTTTTATGTTCAGATGACCACAGTGTTTTCCCTGAATGCTACACATTTAGTTCCAGGAATAGATCTATATAAATAAAAACCTCCTTGTTTAGCCAACGGGGTGGAACCCAGGGCCTCACACATGCCAAGGTAGCACTGTACCACTGAGCTGTAGCGCCCCCCCCCCCGAAATACTTCCCCTTCGCTGCTGGGCTCCTTTGGAAAGGAGATTACACTCTCCAAAAGTTTGAAAACCACTGTGCGATGCCCTCACCACCTGATTCTTCTAGCTGTACATCAGTAAGAGTTCATGTTGTTAGAGCACTTTGTATTGCATTATAATTGGTTTTTGTGTTTTTTGTTTTGTGTTTTTCTTTGATTTTGGTTTTGGTGTTTGTTTTGGTCTTTTGAGATAGTGTCTTACTATATAGTTCCAGAGAGTTGAACTCACTGCAGAGCCCAGGGTGGCCTCCTGGTTGATCTTCCTGCCTCAGCCTCCCGAATGTTAAGAGAATAGGCCTGCACCACCATGCCCAGCCTGTACAGTAATTTGTATTCCACGAAGTCAGGAGTAGCACAGAGGTGCTAACATGCATTTTTAATTTGGAGTGTGGGTAACCTGTACATGTGTCCAATAGTGAGTTTGATGACAGAAATTTGTCTTTATAGGACACTCTTTGCCCAGCTGGTACCTGGACATTTATTTGCCAAACCACAGCAGTTCTGTCCTAGTGTTGTGTGCAGGTAGCTTCATTTTCCACTGCATTTTTTTGTGCAGTGGTAATTTGAGTAACTAGTTCAAATATAGCACTGTGATTAGAGGTGGTGAACTGATAATTGAGGGAAAACTACCTACCGTGACAAAAAACTAAGAGAGCAGACCAGTGCAGTGTAATTTAGAAAACTTGGTACTCGTGATGAAGTGACATTTAAAACCATTTAATATTTCAGAGCTGTCCTTTGGCCGCTCTGGCCTAAAGCCAGTTTAAATGGAAGTCGCGCAGTTTAAGAATATGCAGCCGCACATCCCGGAAACACAGTCGCCATCAGCGTTTACGTTTATCAGCTGCCTTTTGTGTGTGTATGTGCCGGTGGCTCAGGACGTACCTTCTGCCCTTAGATGTGACCATCTTGATGATTAATTAGCGTGGCCGCTTTCAGCACCTCCAAATGTCTCTTTAGTATTCCAAGGCCTGGGTGCTCATTTGGTTCGAGTTGGTTTAAAGGAGGCGCAGTGAGACTAGGACCCAGAACACAGGGTCATCCCTGGACCCCTGGGCAGCTCGCCCTTAGGTGCCCGGGTTTGCTCCACAGTCCTCAGCATCTCTCCTCTGGGGTAGCAGGCTGTGTCCTCTCGTTTGGGTGGCGCCTGCAGCAGCCCTGGGTGCTTGCCATGTCCCTAAGCTTCCCTCCACCCGGGAGGCTTCATCTTCCTCCCCGCACCGGCTGGCAGCCTGGGAAGGACGCAGGTCACCACGGCCACTACCGTCCTGCCAGGCGCCCAGAGCCTCCAGCCTGTGGCTTCTCTTCTCTTCCATAGCTTCCATCTCCAGCCTGGCCACATCCTGCCACTTTGGATTTCAAGGTAACATGGGGGATCCATAAACCCAAGACCATCACTTAAAACACCAGACCCTCCCAGAAGTGGTTATAAAACTGGGTTTGGGCTGACATGCCACTGGACACCAGTGAAGCAGCCAGGTAGGGAGGCCACTTCGGGAGGCCACTTGGCTGAGACAGTTTTTCCAAGCACCCACATCAAAACAGCCTGGGGTGCAGGCTTCTGATCCCCACCTCAAACTGAATCAAAATGTTGAGCAGGAACCCTGAATCCCGTCTCCAGTCCCCCAGAGTAGTACTCATTTAGCACTTCCAAGTTTTGAAGCCTGTGATGCTCTTGGCCCCTGACCTCGCAAGGTTAAGAGCAGCCCAGAGAGGCCACCTGTGGCGATCTGGGCCATTGGTCAGCCACAGACTCGCGGCTGCCCCCAGCCTTCTACCAGGCCGTCCAGCTTGCTGCCCCCTGGTTGCAGCAGGTGGGACCCGGCCCACAGGGGACAGCTGAGTAGGGACCTGCGTGTCTTCATCCTGGGGCCCCCACACGCAGGGATGCAGAATCGTCATCCTGGACTGTATCTGGTAACCAGCTCTCCTGTTCCTCTCAGAGAGCTCCCCCAGATCTCCCTACTCCCCTGCCTCCCGGGCCCCTCACCTGGTTTTATCGCTGGGTCTTGGCTGCACAAAGCACACAGGAGAGGCCACGGCGTCCTCTCAACCTGTGTGGACACTGGGTAATTGATCACAAACAGGAAGTTATGTCTCACAGTTCTGCAGCCCAGCAGGTCTAGTGCCAAGGCGCTGGCACCATCCCACAGCAGAGGGAGGGGGCAGAGGGGATGCCAGACATTGAGACTTTGCATCCAGTCTGCACCGAATTCCCCCTTTTATAAGAAACCCGCTGCTGCAGTAACAAGCCTGACCTGGGTGAGGCCGACAGCAGGAACCCCTGCACTGCCCTCAGCAGGCCGCCTCCCAGTGTGGGCATGCACATGCTTTGGGGGGACAATTTAGTGCTGGAACAGGAACCCCTGGCAGCTCTGAGCCCAGTGCTCAGAGGAGAGGTGGGGTCTGACCTTTGCCTGTGGGCTGCGTCCACTGATGGCGGGCCCCGCTGACGGGATGGGCCTTGCCCTCTGTGAGTGGGGAGATGTTAGCCTTGTTCTCTGCCCGAGTCTCCTCTGTGGTCCCTGCAGCCACAACACGGGGGCAGGGGGGGGGTGCAAAGGCCAAACCAGTGCCTCCCTTGATCACGGCTCGCCTGTCTTCCTTCCAGGGCCCCATCTCTCCCACACCCCCAGCTTCCTCTTCCCGGTCTGTCCAGGGGTCTCCCTGATGGAGGCAGTGCCTGGCCGCAGCCAGGTTCTCTCTGCAGCCCGAGGAGATGTGGGTGGTGATGAACGACCCCTCGCTGTGGTGGCCAGGGCAGCAGTGTCCCCCGGCCACGCCTTTCACCAAGACCCTGACCCTGTCCCTGAGGTGCCCCCTGCAGTTCTCTTGAAGGGCCTCAGCTGGCTCATTCCTGTTGTTAACTGTAAGTGGGAAACAGAGTGAATGTCCTCGGTTGCGATTGCCTGCCCTCTGCTAAGACAATGGCCAGGTGCACCCGACCTCCTCTGACTGCCACCCTTGTCTGCCCCAGTGGCCCGGGGTGCTGCAGGAAGCCAGTGCTGAGCGGCTGGATCGGGAGCCTCCCTGCCCCATCTCTGCTGTCCTCCTTCCGCCTGTGCTGAAAGGAAGCGGTTTGTGTGCGCCAGGCCTTCGGAAGAGAGTCTGTGAAAGTAGGTTAGGACGACACCTCCCTTGGGGGCCTTGTGGGCAGGAAGTGGGGCCTCCTGCCCTCAGCTCTGCCTACTGACCAGGGAGCAGGAGGAGGCAAGCCTGTACTCTGGGACTGGGGCTGCCGGGAGGTCGGAGTCCCACAGGATCACACTGTGCTCGGCCCCTGGAGGGACGGTGACGCAGACCCAAGGCCACATCCCAGGCTGGGAGACAGCTCAGGCCCAAGGTCTGCAGCTGAGTGCAACCCACGGAGCAGCCTGGTCCCCTGGATGAAGGACTTCGCTCGGGCTGTGAGTGCTGACGTCAGAGGAGAGTAGTGGCTGCCCCCCTGCTGGCCCCACCCGCCCGGCATCTGCTTTTGATCACAGGATGCACAAGCCTTTCCAGGGACTCAGGTGCTGTCAGCTGTTCTGTGGGGGGAGTCCCTGGTGTGGGGTCACAGAATCGAGAGTCCCCCTGGCCTCAGCCAGGGCAGCGGGAGGCCTCCGCTCTGGAGCCTGGAGCTGGGATTATGCTGCCCTGGTGGAGGAGAGGGGCACAGGTGCCAGTCACTCCAGGAGGTGGCCGAACTCCAAGCCCGGGAGGACACGGCCTCCTTTGAAGCTGGCCCTGAAGGCCAACCTGTCCCCAGATCAGTCCCAAACTAAGTGTAAATTTCTGAGTGATGGGGTTGCTCACTGGTTGACTCCCCACCCCCACCCCTTTCACCCCGACCCTAGCAGTTAAAGTGAACACCCCAGACAGGGCAGTGTCAGGTCTGCAGATTCCAGAACCATCCTGAGGTTAAGCTTCCTATAGGACAGTGACACAGACCTAAGGCCGCATGCCAGGCTGGGGGACAGCTCAGCCCCAAGGTCTGCAGCTGAGTGCAACCCACTCAGTGCCACTGAGTGCTGAAGAAGAGCCTGGAATTGCAGCACTCTGGGAAGTGGAGGCAGGAGGACTACAAATTCGAGCCACGCATGGGCAAAACAACTTAGAAGAACCTGTCTCAAATTGAGAAATTACAGAGGGGCTGGGGACGCAGGTTAGTGTGAAGGCCCTGGGTTCAGTTCTCAGTACCAAAACGAAGGTACTAAGAAACACTACAAGGAAGGGAAGAGGGAGAAAGGGCCGAAAGAAAAAGAAATGTGGAAGAAAAGTGTTTGCAGACGCTTGGACAGCTGGGCCTGACCCTGCCCAGCCTGGGGCACCCTGCCCTCCTGTCCCGTGTGCAGCCCCCAGGAGACGGCTGGGGCGAGGGTGGAGGCCCAGAGGCTGGGCTGGGCTGGCTGGGCGCACAGCACAGGAGGCGGAGGGAAGAGGGGGAGTGAGCGTGCTGGGCTGGGGAGGGAAGGGGAGGGAGCCACAGGGCCACCAGGCCAGCGCAGGGCTGTGCAGGCCGCGGCCACCCCAGCCCTGCCTTGCACCAGGCTCACTGCTCTTCCAGGGCTGTAGGTAGCACAAGCCCGGGCGTTAAAACTAAATCCGTTTCAAATAAATCAGACAACAGCTTAAATATCACATGGTTTCTCTTATAATGAAAAACGCAAAATATAGATGAAGCGCAAAATGAAAGATAATCAGGAGCAGGGAGAGGTTTCCAAATGGGGATCAGGAGGGAGCAAGCAGAGGTGAAAAAAAAACAGCTGAAGGGCTGGACACAGAGCTTTTGCAGAGGGGAAGGAGCAGAGAGGGACGGGGCGGCGGGGAGGAAAAGCACGCAGATGTGTTGGGTGCAGGAGAGAGGTGATCAGCGCTGCAAACGCACTTAAAAGCACAGCTGAACCAGACCTCAGACACCAAAACCGCGAAACGACGACCTTTGGGAATCTGGCTGGAGGCGCTGCACCCACCCCTCCCCTACCACGCTGACCCTGGCACCCTGAGTGCGCCCCCGGACCCCCGGGGAGCTGTGAAAAGCAACCGCACAGATGCCGCTTCTGCCTCCCAGCTAGGGGGCGCAGCAAAGGCCCCCAGTTTAGGGCTGCGGCTTCTTGGGACCCAGAAGAGGGAGGGCCTGGAGCAAAAGCAGGGGGGGGGGGGGGCTGCAGCCCTCCAGGGCACCTCCCTGCGCGTCCGCGAGGACACACCGCCCTCCAGTGGCCAGATGGTGAAGTGCGCTCGCGGGCGACCAGCCTCAGCACAGGGCTGCTTCCTTCCAGCCTCGGTCCTTATAGCAGACTGCAGTTCCGTGCATTACTGCTGGAAGTGACCTGGGACAG
Organism: Hydrochoerus hydrochaeris; assembly: GCA_004027455.1. Taxonomy (NCBI): domain Eukaryota; kingdom Metazoa; phylum Chordata; class Mammalia; order Rodentia; family Hydrochaeridae; genus Hydrochoerus; species Hydrochoerus hydrochaeris. Next base: position 55,348 of record PVLA01010638.1, read on the forward strand.
CTCCTCTGCGCGGATATTTAACGAACTTTACCAAGACCAAGCCATCCCCTCTCTAGAAATATCCCAGATTGGATTTTTCAGAAATGGAGATTTAACCTGCTTTTCCAGAATCGGGCCACTCCCTGCCCAGAGGTGGATTCTGCTTCCCGGCCTTTGAAGCTGGTGGGTCTGCCTGGCTGCCTGGCCCCTTCCCAGGCAGCCAGGCAGACCCCTGCAGGGTCTGGCCGTCTCATCTGGAGTCAGCTGCCACAAGGTGAGGTAGCCCAGCCCGAGCCGAAGGGCCCATGCAAGGGTCTCCCACTGTCAGCCAGCACCCGCCGGGCTCCATCCAGGGAGAGACCCAGCTGGCTAGCGCTGCACCCTCTGCCCAGCCGCAGGGCACCCCTTCTCTGGGCCCGCGTGCTGCAATCGCAGCCTTGTGGACAAAATAAGTGTGGTCACCACTTCTGGTTACGGTTACGTAGCTTTATTAACTGGGATACACACGAACACAATCACATTTTCACAGCACTGTTCAAAATAGCACAACAAGGGCCAGGGATTTAGCTCAGAGGCGTAAGTGCCTGCCTTGCAAGTACTTGATTGTGAGTTCAATCCCCGATATCAAAAAATTTTTTAAAAATAGCAAAACAAATTTGGCAGTAGAATATTGATTGAATTATAATTTCTAAACAGTGGTGTTCTCAGAAACAGCACAAAGCATGAAGATGTGGCCTTCAAGACACACTGCTAATAAAACAGAAAAACAAGGCACTGGTTCAGTGGAAAAAGCAGAGAGTAGGAAGACGTGTGTGTTACTCGCTAGATGTTTTATTATACTCACCTATCACTTCAGGCCGCGGATAGATTCTGGGAAGTGTGTCCGAGGCCGTTTGTTGTGTGCTCACTAGAGTGTACTTACAACCGGAAGGCGTGACAGCCAGGGCGGGTAAGCAACAGCGCAAGGTGTGCGTGACTGCAGCGGAGCGACAAGCGGTATACGATTTTCATTAGACGTTTTTTATAAGTAAGGTGTGTGCTCTAAAACAATCATTAAAGCTGTAGGTTAATAAATACATGAGCCAGTAAAAGCACGATCATTTACTGTCGGGTGTGCTATCCTCCATATAACTGAGTGTGCTGTGTTTTTACATACATGCTCCTCAGCAGGTGTGTTTACCCCGGGATCCCCAGCCCCATGAGGGGTGTGTCACACGCAACATCACTAGGCGATATGGACTGTTCAGCTCCGTCGCTGCCCTGGCCCATGCTGACACGCATGGCCCGCCACTGACTGGAGTGTCCTTGCAAGGCACATGGCATCTATGCCTTTATTATATGTGCATAAGATGTTTCTGAAGGGACCATGCACGATGATGACAGTACCTCAGGCGTCTGGCAGTGTGGGTGGGAGGAAGGAGCTCTTGCCTGTGGTCTTTTTGATGCCCTTAACCCTGTGACTGTGTACCTGTCTCAGAGTTTCCTGATCATTTTGAAATGTACAGGGCCTCTTTGATGAGCGAAGAAAGGTAACAGTGATGACAGAGACCGTGGCAGCTCACAGTGATAAAATACATCCTCATGCCCTGCTAGTGAGGTACCACAAAAAAGCGGGGGGCAGTAATATCCAGGGTTCTCCAGAGAATCAGCGGCAAAGAGGGGTGTGTGTGTGTGTGTGTGTGTGTGTGTGTGTGTGTGAGTGAGTGAAGGGACTATGAGGCCTTGGTTTTTAAGGCTCTGGAGGCAGAGAAGCCCTACATTGTGTCATATGCAAACTGGAGAGCCAGGAAGGCCAATAGTATAATTCCAGCCCAAAGGCAGGAGATAAGCTAAGATCTGGACCGGGCAAGCAGGTGGGCAGGGAGCAAAACAGTCACATTCCCCCTTCTGTTCAGGCCTTCAGCAAATCGATGATGTCCACTCCCATTAGGAAGGGTCATCTGCCCTACTGGGTCCACCAGTTCTAACTGGTGCTTTTACAGACACAGCCAGAAACAGTGTTTCAGCTGCTTGGTCCACTTGCTGGCACCACAGGGCAGATGGCAAGTGTACCAACTGGGTCTCTTCCTCCTCTTACAAAGCCAGGAAAGTCATCGGGGTCCCCACCGCAGTGAGCTCATCTAACCTTCATAACTCCCTGAAAGCCCCACCTCCAAAAACTGTTAACATGCAAATTTGGGTTTAAGTTTTCAACACATTTCTATTTGGGGGGATGCACTGAAAGCACAGCATGAAGGCGCCCGGTGGCTCAGCGGGGCTGACACAGAACTGACCACGCTGGCAGAGTGAAGATTCTGGGAGCACTTAGGCTCCGTCATCTTAGTCAGGTTACTCAAATGGCCAGTTTTGCATTTTCTTACCTGTACAGTGAGGGATATTGGTGTTGATCTCCAAAGGTCATTTAGCATTGGGTGGCCAGTTACTGGTCTATTCTCTATAGATATATGTCTATTTCATCTTCTACTTTTATGTTTTTATGTGAATCTCCACTTCTTCTTGATTAGTTTTACTTACAGATTTGTTCAAAGAAGCAAATCTTTGATTGTATTGTCTTTATTTTTTGTGTTGTTTAATCTGTTTTATTTGTGCCACCCTTATCTTTGGGGCTTTGTGTGCTTAGACTACTCCTATTCTTTTTTGGAGCATATTGATTTAGAACTTTAACTCATTGGCTGTTTTGCTTGAATGCATTGGAAATTGTAATTTTACATGAAAACATCACTTTGGCTTTGTCTTACAAATTTTGACATGTAGCACTTTTATAATGATCATATTAAAATATTTAATAATTTCCCTTATTTTTTTATTCTGCAGATTATTTAGTCATATTTTTCTTTAGTTTTTCTTCACATGGGATTATGTAAGTTGATACTTCTTAACATTCTGTGTAAAATAAAGAAGAGGGCCTTTATGATGATAATCATTTGGAATGTATTGAGACTTCTTCCTTGGCTTTATGTATAGGCCATATTTGTAAATGCTTTGCTTTACCTGAAGGCAATGCACATTTTCTCCAATATCTGCTTGATCAAGCTTATTAGAGCATCGATAAAATTTTATGCCTTTGGTTATTATTTATCTGCTTGACCTATCAATTTCAAAAAAAAATTCAAAAATTTCCATCTCAATTTTTAATTATCTTCTTACTTATAATAATCTTGTCTTTCTAGTTTTTAAACTTTGGGCCTTAAAATGGTTTTGGTATCTTTATGATTTATACCTAGATGTTCCCCTAAAACTCATGCATGCATGAGAGGCCACTGGGGTGCCTGGATGATGGGACTGTGCTACTGGTCACTGGCCAGTGGTGTAAGTGTATGTGCGGGGGAGGCAGGGCCTGGAATGTAGACCTCTTCGCTCGACTCCTCCCTTCCGTTTCTCTCTAGCATGTCACGAGCAGCTCCCCTCTGCCATGGCCTCCTGCCTCGGAGCCAGCAGAACACGGACAAGAATCTCTAAGGACCGTGAGCCAAAATAGACCTTGTCTCCTTTAAATTGTGCGTGCATGTTGAGTATTTTGTCCAGCAGCAAGAGAAATGACTAAAACAATCCCAAAATGCTACATGACTTCCTTCTGGTTTATGCGTGTCTGGGCTATGTTCAATGATAATCTTTAAACATTTTAAACAGATTCTTTTAAATATGTCTGCTGCACACAAATACATTATACACACTCAGATTGTCCCAAATAGTTTTATTTTCTTAATCTCTTACCTAATCTTTACTTTAAAACCTTCAAAAGATTAATAAAGTTCCCTTCAATTACTAGTTTAAGATTTTTTTAAAAAAATAATCATAAATAGATGTTGTTTCTGCAATTATTTAGATGTTCATGTGATCTTTTCACTTAACCCATTACCTCCAGGTTGCATTATTTTGATAATACTGTGTTTAGAAGTTTGTATTTATGTCCCTATGAGATATTATTCTTTAATCTTCTGCTCCTAATTTATTTTCAGGTTTTTGTTTTCAAGGTTATGTTTGCTGCATGAAATGAGCTGCAAGGATTTTATTTTCCCCTCTTCTGTAGAAAATTGTGTGAAAGATGGAACTTGGGGTCCTTAGTTTAAAGTTTAGAACTTAAGAGTGAGACTACACTTCTCTTTGTAGAAAGGCTATTTTAAAATGCTGATTTAATTTCTTTAATGATGATAGGACATCTCAGGAATTTTATTTCTTCTTTTGTCATTTCTAATAAGTTATCTTTGTCTGGAAATTAGACTCCTTGCTATGAACTCAGTGCGTCCCTCCAAAATTCATGTTAAAGCTAAGAGTAATCTATACTGTGGGAATACTGAGAGGTGAGCCTTTGGGGGAAATGACACCATCCAGAGAGCAGAGCCCCCAAGAGCAGGGTGAGCGGCCTTATTAAAGAGGTTGAAGGCGTCTTACTCTACCTTTCACCTTGTGAGGACTCAGCCACAAAGCTGCAGCTGAGCAGCAGAGGGCAACCTCAGAGCCACCCCATCCTCAGGTGCTTGGATCTTGGGCTTCTCACCTCCAGAAATAAGTGTCTATCGTTTATGGACTGCCTAGGGGTTTCTTCTAAATCTGGGAAAAAAGTTGTCATCATACCCCCTAATTATCTTTTTAACACCAGCAGACGCTCCATTGACATCTCTTGGTTGCACTAGAGAAGTAGGTTTGCACTGCCTCTCTCCACCTCACCCCTTGCCAGCCTTCTCCATTTCATTGGTCTTTTGAAGAAAAAGAAAACTTTTAGTTTTGTTGATGTCTGTTATATACTTGTTTTGATTTCATTTATTTCTATTCTAGGTTTTATTATTTCCTTCTTTTCCCTTATTTAGGTTTATTTTGTCTTTCTTTTTCTAGGTTCATGAGGTAGAGGTTTAGTTCACTGTTTCTCTTCCTCCTCCTCCTTCTCCTCCCCTTCTTCTTCTCCTTCTTCTTCTTCTTCTTCTTCTTCTTCTTCTTCTTCTTCTTCTTCTTCTTCTTCTTCTTCTTCTTCTTCTTCTTCTTCTTCCTCTTCTTCTTCTTCTTCTTCTCCTTCTTCTTCTTCTCTTCTTCCAATATTTATATTTTATACCTATGGGTTTGCTAAATCCTGCTTCACTGAATTCTGTAGATTGTGATAGATAGTCTTTTAATCAGGCTCATTTCAGGATAATTTCTCACTTGCATCTGTGGATTACTTAGAAGCATATCTCTCCCTTTCCAAAATTATGAGGATTTTCCATTTATCTCTGTTTTTTATTCCTTGCGTTATTGCACTGAAGAACATTCTGGGCATGATTTAAAATACAAAATTTGATGGATTAACTGTATTATAGGGCCCATTTTAAAAAATAGTGTATGTGCATGAAATTATTGGATGCAGTTTTTGATATCTGTCCATTTATACAAAGGTTTTCACGTTGTTATTTTCTAAATCCATACTGATACTTTAGCCAGAGATAATGTGTTTTTAAAGTCCATTAAAACTTTTGACAAGAAGCCCTTCAGCCCCCTGGTTCTGCCAGCCTTTGCCTCACAAGCCTTGCTGTGTGTTTGTATTTGCATTCTCTGCTGACGCAGTGTCTACTGGGTACCTACGTGGTAGCCCTGTCTACGCGACACCTACTGTGTTAGCCAACTTCCTGGTACTGGGACAACGTACCCAAGATAATCAGTTTATGTCAAGGAAGGGTTTCTCCTGTGGGGTGCCCTTTTCTGTCCATGCCGCGTCCTAGTCCATCCACGCCTTGTGACAATCGCTTCTCCAGGAAAAGGACGCCGCATGTGGGAATTGGGCGCGGGGATCTTGAAATGTTTTGTACTGAAAATTGTAATTTGTGTAGTTCACATGTGTATGTTTTTATGTAATGCTCAATATGGAGTCGAGGGTGGAGACTCCAGGGGGGTTGCTGGAGGCCCTCTAGATAACCCCTTTGTGAGGACTGGTTGTGGGGTTTTGCCTTCTGTGAATAATGTGAGAGAAGTGAAAGAGCTCATGGAGGAGGATTTACAAAATTCCTGTGAG